>JAJLWK010000163.1:0-24695 GCA_030570675.1 Myxozyma neglecta | reverse complement strand
TGGATAGCACTGAACCTAAGAGAAGGAAAGAGAGAAAAAAAGGGCACGAACAACAACGAGCGAGGCGTAGGGATGAAGTAGCGGCTGGCGGCAGCGCCTGCGCGGCAGCAACCGTTCAGGGTTGGGGCACAGAGGTGCAAGCTTAACCAGGATTGTCAGTCCAAAACAATTTGGGTGACTTTCAAGGCTAGACATGTGCTGACACATGATAGCCCTAGCCCAGAAGCGATGGTACCGGTACGACGCATGCAGGTACCTGTTTAGAGGCTGCATCTACAGTTTAGTTCGAAGATCTGACTAACAACCTGAAGAATCCGCTCAGATGCTCTTTGCGAACTTCATCAGTATTATTCTGAGTACGCGTGCATATAAATGAATTGACTGATTCCTGATAAAGCATGTTCTTTGCTCAAAAGAGCGCAGCAGCACAGAGCATGATGCGTAAATCTACTTCAAGCTGCGGCTGGTCTGACATTCTTAATCAACGGCCTACATTCTCTTTTAAATTGCTTGTTGTAGATTGATCCAAGCTAAATGCTTTCACGCCTATCAATCAACTTTAGAGCAAGAGCACAATTACAGACCGGGTCTTTCTTTTGAGGTAGTCAAGACATTTGACATAGTACTTTGTCAGTTGGGCGCCAGCCAGAAAGGGTTGAGCGATTGAGGAAGGGAGCGCGGCCAGATTGGGCGAGTGGCTCAATTTAGCTTGTCTAAGTTTATAGAATTTAAAATTAAGAAGATGCTTTTCTATAACGGAAATTGAGCAGTGGCCAGCTTACTTACTTGCAACAACAATAAGCTGCTGCATCAGCACTACAGCTTTCATTATCATTCACGCTACGAAAATGAGAAGCAACATAGTTCTCTCTTGAGTTAGTGTAAAAGAGAAGAGCCAATACGGGTTTAATCGCAGCCGCTTTCTTCTGTTTTGACCGGGAGCTTCGCACACTCACTTTTCTGCGTCCAAAGCACTGATTCAGACTAGAAAGTTGGAGAAAAACCTGTAGAATAGTTGGACAAGGAGGAGCAGATCTCTCAGAAGTTTTCTTGTTAGAGTCTCAACAAGTCTCATACTTCGAACAATGAAGATTAAAAAACTGATAGTTTTTTCGCAACTCGACCGGCTGACGACCGGAACCAGAACCATTTGTCGACTCTGAGAATCGCCATCGGAGTAAAACTGGCAGGAGAACCGCGTCCAAAGCTTAAATCCGAGCAGCTGTTGCAAGCACTTTCGATGTGCAGCTCGGAGCCGCTGCTATCGTGGAAGATAGTGGCCCTATATAAAGTAATGCCAAATTAAATTAAATTTTGCCATTTGACCGCTCGTGTCTTTTTGCCCGATACCAACAACCTGGTACGCGCAATTGTCAACAACGTTTTTTCATTTCTCTTTAATGTTAAAAACATTTCAACTCTTTTACTGATTTATGAAGCAGTTATTTTTTTTGGAGCTGATCGTCTAGTCGATAGTGCCAGCATACTGTACAGAAACTATTCATTTCTAAGCAGAATGATAAGGTCGTCGCGCTAGTTGGTATCAAACCCAGCAGTAGTGAAGAGACTAAGCTATGAACTAGCTCCTTTTCCTTTCTGCAGGATGTTGGCAAACCAGTGTGTACGCCTGCAAGATAGCAAGATCCAAGGTGGGCATTGACGCCAATTTTGCTGCACCTGAAAGAACTAGTGCGGCGACCACGCATTTTTGGAACAACTACCGCCAGATGAGCCAATCAACTCCCTGATCTTTGGCGCGGTTTACGAGCAAGTAATTAGTAAATATGGGCTATGTGTTACTTAGCAGACTAATTGGCACCGTCAACTTCAGCTGTGAGGGCAGACTGTTATTCTCTTTATCATCAGCCTCTTCGAATTTTGCGATTGTGCCGCAGAGTCACAATCGCTGAAATTTTTAGCTTGTCAAAATAGCAGTGTAGTGAAATTTGACGTTTTAACGAACAAACTGAATGTATACACATACTATGTAAATCATGCGTGAAGAGTATTCTGTGGCCTTCACGAATCAACGAGAATTGGTTTGCTTTTCACAGGGTGAGCTGAACTTCAACTGGAATTTTTGATTGTTATTTGTTCTGATGCGGTCTGTTGCTTTTTTTCAACCGTTGCTGATTTTTCAACCGCTACTAATCAGACGAATGACAATGTAGGCTCAAATACTAAAGAACTTTTGGCTTAATGAACAACAAAGCACACAAGCCCTCAGAATTGTAGACTGAATCGCCGCAAAACTTTCTACCGATAGAGCTCTTAATCTCATAGATATTGAACGTCAATGGATCAGCAATACTAGCTTGATTAAAAATGCTCTTAAAAGTATTTCCAGCTTCTTTATTCTCTATACGAACTCCAATTGTGTAAAGATAATTTTTTTACATGATCATATGCAAATGCGGGGCCGTATGATCTACATTGATCTATTTTGATTTCCAAGTTTGGCTAAATTCGACAGAAATTCATACGTGACCATTCATTGCTCATTGTATATTTCTAAGATTTGAATTCTATGTTACCAGGTTGGCGGAGAATTGAATCCTCCCCAAATCTCGGAGTTACTAGATATAAATTCTGAACTTGCTTAGATGCACTAAATCCATTATAATTTGAGGCGAACACAAGAAGTTGTCCTCGCACATCCTATTTTTGTCCTCAGATTTAATTTACTTTCATTGCTAAAATTAAAAGGTGCATGTGATTCCAATACTCCATTTTCATTGATTTGACATATCACTTATTTCATGTGGACAACTGAAATAGCTTTGTTCTATCTTATTTGAGTAAGGGACGACCTCTCTAAAGCTAATTGCATCTGTAGCCACAGCCGTTTAGATAGCTCGAGTTCCGTTGAGGTCAGTGCACAGAAAAGATGTCATTCCGAGTCCTCCGGGATCGATCTGATTTATTCTAACAAAGCTCAATTTTAAGTAAGTTTCAGAAATGTAAAGTGACAAACTATCTGAAATTTTTGTAAATGTTGTAAAAAATCAAAACAAAAATCATTTTAGTCTATCTCTAAGCGAGCGACTGTCACTTGAATTCAGTATTGATGTGGCTCATGCCCTCGGGAAGACGCAAAATGATCAGCTTGTGGCGGCTCAAGTAACTTTACTTACCAGAAATCTTTCTATTTTGACTCTCAACCCAGACAGAACGAGATTATCGCGACGCAATCGTCAACCTGACGATCCATCAATTGAAAGAAACTTCCGCATGATTTCGACGAGAGTGTTTTTTGTCAAAAACAGAATCGCTTTTACTTTTGCTACTTTTGCAATACTTCGTTGGTGAAGATTTTTGAGAAAGGTGTCAAAGTTTGTGTGGACTCATCCACCATAGGGCTAAATTAGGCTTGCGAGAAAAGCGCCGTTTCTTTAATTTTGATTAGGGTCGTTGCGTCTGGCGCTACTGCTGGTAAGAATAGCAACTTTGCGTCAGTGTTTGCTTAGGCCCCCCCCAAGCCGCACCTGTTGATGCTTGACTTCAGTCGTGTTTGGGTGAAACAAACTGCGCCTTTTAACATGGGATTAAGTCACTGTACATGGTACCGTAGCTCTCACCGTGCATGCCCATTTGACAAAGTCTCTACAGTTTATATATATCATCATTGTGTGCCAGATTACATGATCTTTGCACTCGCAAACCCTTTACCAGCGGAACGGCGTCTTCAATCTAGTACAATATCGATAGCAGGGCCATTGAAGAGCTGCGCTACAAGCAAATCTTACAAGACACTTTTATCTGATTGCTAACTGGATCGCTTTTAATCCCCCCATAGCTTCGAACGATTTTTACGCACGCAATCTCAAAGTACGATCTAGGTATTCTTTTTCTAACCCGTCAGCGTCATGCAACGCCGCCTCACCAATTTACATTACTTGACTTTATTTTTCTAGGGTTCCATTTAAAGCTTTCTCTTCTTTCCTTCGTGTTTTTGTTTTTTTAGAATTCTTTCGAGCATCAGTAAAAGTCGGTAATCGGATTTCAGCAAGCTCCTCGCTCGGTAAATACTTGTGCGCAACTCCGTATACAGTTGACTTGGACGTTATCAGCCGCTGCCTAATGGAAATAAAGTTCAGATTTGGTTTCAGAAACAAAAGGCATCAAACTCCGAGCCTCGTCTATGCAGCAACAGAACACTCACCTTTTAAATAGCAACATGACGTCAGATTCGTCAATTGTTTTTCTGGAAGCGTGGTTCGCGTACGCTGATAGATCTTCTGCTATCTGTTTTATGTACAATGCCGACACAGCAATCAATGATTCTATTCCATCGCCTGTTACCGTGGCCGATGAGAAATTCCGCGAGATTTCTTTCAGAAGACGCTTTGGAAACACCGTCGAGACTGTAGATTTCTTCACTTTTGCTAAAGGTTTATGGAGAGAAGTAGATCTTTGCTGATTTTTTTGTTCGAACTCTCGCTGTAGTGTACGCCGTCGACTAATTTCCGTCTCATCTGCTTCAAAATCTGATACATCCCCGCGATGGAAGCTAGAATATTCGCTTCGATTGTTGTTATGATCTATTAATAGTTTATCATCGCTAGACAAAAACCAATTAGTATATAATCGACAGAAATTTGCATAAACTCACGTTATTACATCGTCCATCGGAAATGTCTCGTCACCTATTTCTAGCGGTCTAATAACAAACGGTGTGTCCTGATCAGCCTCTGCATTATCATAGACCCCACCCATGCTCAACCGACTTTGGTCCATGCTAAGCCGTCGTTCCATTGTTGATCGTCTATGTAACTCAATAGATTCCGCTGTGAACGACACTTCTTCGTCTCTATCATCGAACGTCAAAGTTGGTGGATTATTTATTGCATTCTCATCTTCCAAAAATTCGTCGTAGTTATCTGTAATTAGTGATTGCCTTGCACGGTTCGATGCAGCAGGCACTTCATCATCAGCAGAATGAGTGCTGGCTAGTGATAGACGAGCAGATACCAAAGAATCTCTAGATCGACTGTTCGAAAATGAAAGCTTTGACTCTGCAACTACTGCCGTTGATTTGCTATCATTGGAAACTCTCGGCGATGGTCTCTTTAATATTCGACTAAGAAGGCGTAAGTCATCGCGTGGAGTCCGTTTTCTTGTTGTTCCGCCGCCATTGACAAACACTCCACTTTGTCTCCGCTCGCGATCACGACCAGGAGTTAGAACATTATAGCGGCGACTGGCTGTTCGTGCATATGGTGTTCTTGACAATGGAGTACGATGTACTGTTCGTGATATCGTAGCCGCAGGGGTCGCAACATTTCCTCCAGCAGACCTTTCCCTGATAGGCGTCGTTGTTCGCTCACTTGCCATATTCAACAATTCTATAATATAAAAACTTGCCACAGGAGCTTGTGAATGTATGAAAAGAGGCGAATGCCGCTTTATTCCGCTATATAGTTGTTTATCAAAACAGATTTTAGCCCTAAACCGCAGAAGTTGAAATCTTGACGTTGGGAGTTGAAGATTTTTGAAATGACAACTTGAGATCTATTCTCATTCCTTTTGATTTGATCAACTTTTTCTGGTGCGAAAGCGGTGCGAAGTCTACATTGAAAGAACAATGTCAAAAACCAAGGTTTTGGAGAAGACTTTTGAGTCAAAAGTACTGAAAGCAGGAGCAGATGATCTAGATGACGGATTACTCTATGATATGGACGACGCTGCTGTAGCAAGCGATGATGACGGTGCGGTGGTGGTCGATACTATGAATGAATCTGAACTTGATGCAGATGATACAACCACTGTCACCAATGTTGATGAGAAAAAGGGAGGAAAGGCTTTGGATCTTAAGAAACTTGAAAAGCGGAGGAGAATGAAAGAAAAGATGAAGGAGAAGGTAACATGAATAATTTTATGCATCAAACCTATCGCAGTATTAAGAACTATTGCAGAAACGGCAAAGAATGCAGACAGAAGTTACAGTCAAAACTTCTGTTGCTAGCTTATCACCAGCTATAATTTCCGACTATTTTGCCAAAAAAGCACGACTATTCTTCCCAAAACTTTCTGCCATTGAAATTGATGATCAATGTACTGTCAAGGAAGATAATATTATGGACATGTCCAATTGGGATTTATAGAGATGACAAAAGATTTGCTAAATTCTTGAATACTGGTAATATTTGTCTCACATATCATAAAAGAATAACTGCTGACTCCAATAGTAACTAAACCCCGGAATCTTGAGAGTTTACCGGACAAGAAAGCGTCACCATATGTCATAATATTGTCTTTATCGGCGATTCGTGTTTGTGAAGTTCGAAGGTACAATTTAAATTACTGCTTTTATAGAAAATTGTGTTTACTAATTTTTATTTTAGAGCAATACCTAAATCAATAAAATCCGCAAAATTAATATCAAAGAATAGCTTAGCCGCTGACTCGACATTCTTATCAAATACTGCGTATGTTCTCGTAAATATTGAGATCATCGAGATACTAACACTTCAAAACAGAATCTCAATAATAATAAGTACCCCGGAACGATTGAAGTCGATATTAGACCGCGGCATTTTAAATTTAGAAAGTTTGGAATATATCATTATCGATAGTTCACATCTAGATTCGAAAGCCAGAAGTGTACTCGACGATGTACCAGAGACTCTTAAAGTTGTAAAAAAGTTGGTGAATGCTTCCTCTGGTAAGACCAAAATAGTGCTTTATTAAGTATGTTATGTTGTAATTGAATATTCAGTGAAAATGTGGCATATTTAGATTTCTGTTTATTTTAAACAATTTATGACTCTAGATTTCCAAATTCAACTTTTCAGCACACCTTTACCGGGTACATCTCTACACATAGTAACACCGTAATATCCACAAAAATAAACCGACCCCTAAAAACCAGTACAAGCATTCTGTAAACCAAATCATCAAAACATAAAAATTGAGTTGCAAAATGACATTTCACACTTCTGACTGAAATTCTAATACAGAGAACTTTCTAATTGGGTAGACCTAAAAGAAACTCTTGAATTAGAGAGTCTGATGTTATGTCACTGACGTCTCCATCGTTATTGAGATCTAAAGGAATACCACTGCTGTCACCAGCGACAGGATCTATATTACGTAACTGGTCGTCAAGCCAATTGACATCATCGTTTGTAGAGTTCTCATCTGATAAAAACTCCAGCCAAGAGGGTAATGTTGGTTGTCTAGCGGCTGCCGAGTAGGATGTTCGGCAGACCTCTGAATCATCATTTGGTGCAATACTCAGTTGTATATTAGCGGATACCTCGTCCACATGAGTTGCAGTCGAAGACGCGGAAGAATCACTAGTATGCCCAATAAAAATTCCATTTCTAGCAACATTTCCAGTGTCCACATTGTCTGCTGTTTTGAGCTGATCCAGATGCCATTTTCTACGACTGATAATTTCAGTGGCGACGTCTGTAAATTCATTCGCAAGTCCTAAAAGACGGCGGACAACTCCGGTGCTTGCTTGCTTATTCAGTTTTTCTAATTCGTTCGTGATATGTAAAAGAGTCTCTAAATCTGCGTCATCCTTATCAACGTCAGATCCATCATCAGCGATAGCGTTGAAAACACCAAAGAAAGGAGCGAAAGGCTGGAAAACAAGCGCCCAAGAAGTAGCTGCTTGTTTTTCGTGATCTGTAGGCAAATCTTCCAGAATATGCTTGAAAAGCTGCAAAGCATCACGAGAAGCTTGCACATATATTTCTCTCGACTCAGACGATGACGAAGACTGTACTCTGTGAATCATGGTCAAACAGACTCTGTGTGCAAAATTAATTTCAGTAGTTAAACTATCGGCGAGCTGCTCGCAACCGTAATATGCAGCATCACGAACTGTGTTTATCCACGCCATATTATTTTTCAAAAGAGTATCTGCATCAGAATGAAGTTTAAGAACGACTTCGCCTCTCCTGCGCGTCCTTGCAGGGGATCCCTCAGCACCCAAACTAGCTAATTCCGCTTCAGCTGCGGCAGAATAAAGTCGTGTATAAATTGCATCATACATAAAAGCAATTTCAACTGATTGTCTGTATTTGCTGTATCCCAGTGAGGCTAATTCAGACGCATTATAAGGCTTGACAGGAGGAACGGCCACCGAACAATCCCTTGTGTGAAAGTTCGGCGACCGACCAAAGGTGAGAGACATAATTTTGTCAATAGCGAAACATGACCAAAAAAGACGAGATCGTTCAGACTTTGGATTCATGTCTTGAGTATAAACCATACCGGCATCGGCTCCCGCAGTCGTGTCAACCGACGACCATGTAGGAGCAGCTGTTTGACTGACCGCTTGATGGAGACCCAAATCCAAGCAGTGGCGAGCAGCACGAGAAATGATTACCCAGCATAAACCAGGATTGTAGATCTGCTTGGCAGAGATCGCTGCCAAAAATAAAGCTTGAATATTAATCAATGACGGGGCAAACAAAACGCGTACATCGCGAAGAATCATGAACATATTTCGATATAGAACATTTTCAATTGACGTTCCATCTTGAAGTGTAACCTTTGGAGGGAGATTTGTGTGATTTAAAGTCTGAATCATCATGTAGGATGCGCAAGCTAGCTTCTGAGTAAAATGTTTATCTTGAATAAAATCTGACGTATAGATTGTTTCGCGAATGGAGTTTGCTAAGGGCAAACTTATCATAGGATGAGCATGTACAACATGGTCCAAATAGTCTATATGAGAATTAGCAAAGTGCAAAAATTTGAAAACAGACAAGTCAACCTACAGTCTAAAAGCTCAAGTCCAGACTCTTTATCTGGCAACCAGGGTTTATGTGAGTCAAGAGCTAAGGAATCAGCGACTTCCTCCGATATACCAAAAGAAGACGAATGATCTGCTAATGCAGATGACCAACGCATGAGGGAACGATCATTATCAAGTGCTTCAAAAAGATCAAAAGACGAGCCCGCGTATTCTGGTGCACCATTCAGATGAGAGGAATTGGCACCAAAATCATGCAATTGCGACTCAACTTTCGAAAGCAGACCTGATTTAAATATATTTTCCTCTGAAGGCTGATTAGCATTAGAGTTTTTGAGTGACACAGCTTTTTGTTCTTCATCAAGAAGTTCAGCTAATTGCTCCAAATGATACTCAATTTTACTTTTTCGCGAACTTGATGACGCAAAATCCAAAATTTTTAATTGTTGTGATTCTTCACTGTCAAACAGATCTCTATCTGCTGCTTTTGCGGGTATCAGCATGCCATTGTTAGCTTGGGTATCTTCATTAGGTTCCAGCTGTGGCATTTCGAAGTCAACAGAGTAATCCGATAAAGAGCGTAAAGACCAAGAAGAGCGAGACGACAATGATGTAGAAAGATCTGGTAAATTTCCCTCTCCATCGATCGCTCTTGGAGCATTGAACGACGAAAGCCGACGCTTCCTTTTTTTACGTGCCGAATAGACGCAAATTACGTCTCGTAACGTGCATTGTAAGCACGGTTCTTTTCGATCGCATTTGATTTTCCGAGACCGACAAGAATCACACTGACAAGATATATGGTTAGCTGTTGGGAAGGATATAACTGCTTAAGGAGTGGAAGACAAACGTACTGCGCGCGTTGATGGGGTTTCGTCCGCTGACGAAGCCGCAGCTGACCTAGCGCGAAGAGCAGCGGCTCTCGAAACAGACATTTAACCAAGCCTTTACTTCCGTTGTTTACAAAGCTAGTAAGAAAACATCTGTACGCCTCGGCGAGATTTCGACAAAATGACAATAAGGATAGAAAGACTCACAAGCGCGGCGAAACCAAGCAGTTTTGGCATCGGCCTGTGCAGAACTCCGCGGAGTTTTACTGTCTGAGCCGCACGCAAACGGATTGCTCATCGCTTGGCTATTTCGCAGTTTCTCGCTCTTAATCAAGACAGTTTTATAGCTCCTAAAATGTAAAGGCTACAGGATATGCTAATTATTTGCCACTTCTAGAAAGACGTTCACAAATTGCATAGTCTAGAGTTTGTCAGCTTGTCTTTTCTGATCTCAGTCATCGAATGGAGGATGAAGGTTTGGGACACTGCGAGGGAACTAACTTTATTTGATGACGGGATGCTTTTTCTAAAGCATAGTGGAATTCCGCAAAGTTTTGTAAATGTTATTGTACAAATTAATGACCTTTAAATACATGAATCAAATAACCTGAGTAAGCAATATCTAATCTTCATCTATATCCATCCCCTCATCGGCGTCGTCTTCATCATCATCTTCGTCTTCCACCTCATCGGAGTCAGCCATTTCCTCATCGCTATCTTCATCATTCTCATTCTCAATTCTATTCTCTTCAGCTGCACCCATATCTTCATCAATAGTACTCTTCTGAGATATCATCTGTCCCTCTTTTTTCATGGTCTCCATTTTTCGCTGTGTCATCTCGTATACGAAACTTCCAAGATGTTCAACGTTCTCCATGACTGCTTCTTTTCCGTCCTCAACTTCACCGCACAGGCGTGATGAAGGAAACATCTCTCCAAGAGCAAGCACGAGCTTATCGTTATCGGTGCGATTAACGTCAAGTCTCTCCAAATATTGACGCGTGTTGAAACACGACTCAAGCAATGAGCGTCGACCAAGAACATACAAACCCAATTTGGCTCGGGATAAAGCAACAGTCAAATTTTGCATGTCACGTAGTATCCCAATATTGGCTGTTCTGACCGTTGAGAAAATCACATAATCGTTCTTCTGGCTCTGATATTGTTCTATTGTGGCGACTGCAGACGGCAATCCAAAAATTACGTTATCCTTGCATCTTTCGCCCAAAACATTTTCAATCAATGCTTTCTGTCCCGCATATGCAGTAATGATACTAATCCGATCTCTAGGATATCCAAGTAATCGCATGTACATATAAATTGCAACAGCATACTCTGCTTCTCCCAAATTTTGGAAAAATCCGGGACTGGGTTCTGATTCGCCTTGACCTTGATAATCTTCGACATCCAAAAATTGGAACTCGTATCGAAACCCTGCATTGGCTGTTTTAAACTCTTCTTCTTCCGTGACTCGCGGTAAACTTTTTAAATTACCATATCTCCATGCATATAGTTCAGCTATTTCAGGTCTCGCACGCCCTTGACAGTCGAGAGAGATTGATGGTACACCTAAACGCAATAGTCGGCAAAACAGACTCTGATCCATATTTGCGAAGCTTTTAAACGCAGCGTTTTTAATAACGGGCGTATTTTGCTTTTCGTCACCAAGTACTACAACTCGTTGTAGCCTTTGTGACGATGATTGAAGTGTAAGAGGTAGAAAAGTCTCTAACTCAGTCAACTGTGCTGCCTCTGTAACAACCACATTATGATACTTGAAGCCCAAAGAAACAATCTCGTTTCGCTGTATTTTGTTAATATAATTTAACAGCAGAAAATAATAAATCCATACCTTCATAGTAGCGTAAGCAGAGGTCAAAGCAACAACTTTAGACTCTTTAACCAACAAATAGTTTGCCTGATCCTTTTCTGATTTCAATAACTCTAGCGGCCGCAAATCTTCCAACTCAACAAAGATTTTCGTTAAATGCCGATAACAACCTTCGGCAATCTCAATAGCTTCTTCCAATGAATGGCTATCCGGATTGAAAAGCGGCTGTGGCGCATCTGCAAAGTAAGTTGTAAAAGGAAAATGGTCACGAATTGATTGAACATCTGTATGTTCTCGCGCTTTGAATTTTCTCCAAACCGATTGTACAAACACATTGTAGAAATATCCTGCACTTTCACAAGACGACTCGGGAGATCCTTGCGCATTGACGGAGTCACTCAGTTTCTTGACTTGAGAAAGCAGTTTTTGGCGACGCTCGAGTAAACTAGCAACTCGAGTATACCGAGAGTAAATGCCAGAAGTCTTAGTTTCGTTCTCGTCGAAAGATAACCGGAGTAAGTGTCTTTCATCAATATCCAGAGTCTCGATTTTCTCAAATAGATAATCTAAAGCTTCTTCAGTATGTGCAATCACTAAAGTTTTTTGATCAGAATTATTATTGTAAATGTTACTGATGATCTGCGCGGCAACATCGGTTTTACCAGTTCCTGGCGGTCCACGGATGACTGTTAATCCTTTTTGAGTGCCGGAATAAATGGCTTGAACTTGTGAGCGAGTAAAGGGAATCTTGTTCCGTTTTGGAGCGTCGACAGGATAAGGACCAACACTTGGATTATGATACGTTGATACTTCAATAACTGTTTCCTCTTGGACGTTCAAGTTAATTTCGTCTGCTTTCTTCTTACGACCCCGTCTTTTTGTTTCAGCCGGCGATTTTATATCTCTAGTGGTGTATTTCAGGACATACGGTGGAAGAGCACCTCCTAAATCTCCCATGCCTTCCGTAGGAATAACAGGTTCATCAAAACTGCTTGTCAGATGTGCCCAATTGACAAAGGTATCATTCATATCAATAGTTTCTTCTTTATCTGGTAAGTTTTGAAATGACGCAGAAGAAGGATCACCATAACCCATAAACACATCAACAAGCCAATCAGGGAGTCGTAGTTCACCTGAGAGCGCTAACGTCTTTGCACTTTCGAGTAATGATTTGAAATTTACCTCCCGGGGTCTGCGTCGAAAAACATAATTGACAGCTTGGTAAACTTTCTCTGAATCTTTGGAAAATGAAGCTGCGTCAATATTGACATGTAATCGTCGACGACGAGCCAGTTTACCATATAGAGGTTTACGGCCGTGTCTATGACCATTAGTTCTTTCACCAGACTCAATCTCAGCATCTCTTGAAGAGTGTCCACTTTTAATTGATTGATTATTCTGATTAAGAATATCAACTACCTCGGCTGCTCGTATGTGTTTGACTCCGATTTGTTCCCACGGGTTTACACTTTTCGCATTCGGGGCAATCACTGCTACTAAGAAAACCACATCTCCCGCTTTGAGCGCGTCCCAATCTTTCAAAAGACCGTCATCAATACGATCAACATCCAAATAAAGCTCTGCGCGAACAAATGCAGGTTGAGTGTCACCAACCAGAGGACTGGCAACGTTTAGTATCGAAGGTTTGTTTGTTCGAAGAGCCATGCGACTAGAACCGTTTACTTTTAACATTGCGCCAGCAGATGTTAGTTTCAATCGTTTCACGGTCACTTCGATATCGGACTTGATTTCGTAAAATGAATCAAGGCGGGATAACTCAAAAAGTCGCCGTGAAAAATCTGATGCAGAAAGAAACTGTAGATTCAGACGTGGAAGCGGTATATGTGTTTGGAGCTTGTAAAAAGAAACTTGACGTAATACTTGACTTCCAAGAGTTTGATCAGTTGGAAGAATGTTCAATGATTCATTCAGCTCTTGAAGCAATGGCTTTTTGACAAATCGATGTAAAAGCAACTCCAACAAGAAGTTTCGGTTAGTAGGAATACCCGCAACAGAAAACTCTGTTGACATATTTAACGCTTTGCAAAGAGCTTGTAGTTCGCTGTCATCGAGTACTTGAATACTTTCCAGTAGACTCTCTCGTTTACTGACAGACCCATAATTTGATAAAGCAAGAACAAGAAGTTTGTCTTTGAAATGATCCAAAGCAACTTTCTGAAACTTTAACATCTCTTTAGAAGATGAACTCAATACTTGCTCAGGGGATATCTCGATACCAGTAATATCGTCGATAGGAAAGTACATAAAATTTTCCAAAATCTCAACAGATTGTCGTATATTCCAATTATGCTCGTTAGTGTAGACAGGGCTAAGTTTCAATGCAACAACAAAATTCATATCTTTCAAAAGAGTGTTTGTGAATTTTCGAGTAGGTAATTGTGATAATATATTATTGATAAGCTCTAAAACGCTCATTGTGTAATCAATAATATGCTCATTACTGAAGTGATACACCTGTTGTAATGAATTCAAACAGATCGAATACAGCCATTCCCGCTCACGTAGCAAAGTGAATTTTTTTTCATCATCAGCAGCTTCAAATCGTTTAGTCGTATTCTTCCATGTTTTTCTAATGCTAGGATACTCCTCTAATAACGCGTCGCGTACTTCAGACGAATGCAATGAATTCCAAATTCCAATTGAAACGAGAGGTGCACATTTTTGACGAATAAAAGATATTTCTAGTGATTGAAAACATACATCCACAAATGAGATCAGAAATGACTGAAATAGTAGTGAAAGATCAGTAGATGTCGTTAATGTTAAAATGCGATCGAATAGTATAGCAAAATCATCTGATCTAGAAACAAAAAGGTCTAGAATTTGTTAATTCGGCATCACGACATAATCTAAATCACTTACCAAAATCTAAAGAACTCTCGCGTTTCTTGGTGACGATAGCCATCGCTAATAAAACAGCATGATCATCAGATGACTTTGCGTTCCAATTCGGCCATAAAAATCTAATTGCAACGTTAAACTCATCATTCCAGCAAAAAGCAAAAAGAAAAAATCAAAGAGCTCGTACTTTTCCAATGCCAAGAAATAATTCAAGATAATTAGTTCGTCTGTATTTTTGCCAACGCGATCAATCAGATTGCTAACCACGTTGTCTTTGAACTTGATCTTTTTGTTTGCGAGCCAATTGGCTTTGGCAATGTTGTAAATAGGCGAATCATATAGTTCCGTAACAGAAGGTAAACTATCAAAAGACGCCATTTTTACACTGAAGGAGTCAAAATTGCCGTTATGAATCGCCCATTAACAAAGACAACTTATATCAAAAGCTCAACTCTGTAACCCAAAATATTGGGATAATTGGGTAGATGAACTGTAGAAGAGCAAAACTTTAAAGTTTTTCTTGGTGGTAACAAGTCCCAAAAGGCTGAAAAAAAAAAGCTGAGTGAAAAAATAAAAAGTTCAAATTTCGAGTGACTTCAAACAAATTCGATTCTTTGTTTGCTCTTGAAGTGCGAAAGAAAAGATAAAGAGATCTTAATTTGAAATTAATCTTTTGTGTTTATTTGTAATAGATTTGAGAGTTGAGCTGACTCTTGCATCTTTTGTCTTTCGTATCTTTTCTTTGCAAAAATCATGAGTAGAGGACGTGGAGGATTTGGTGGAGGCCGTGGAGGCGGCGGTGGTGGATTCAGAGGTTGGTTTTATTGTTGTTGATTTATATGCCAATGCCACTTGCTGAATTCTGGTATAGGAGGAAGAACTGGACCACCTATGAACATGGGACCGCCTGATACCGTTTTAGGTAGGTTACACTTGAGCTTGTGCAATGAAACAAAGAGAAATAATCTAACGAGACGAAACAAATAGAGATGGGATCGTTCTTACACGCTAGCGAGGGAGATATTGTTTGCCGATCAATAAATACCAAGATTCCTTACTTTAACGCACCGATATACCTTGAGAATAAGACTGCCATTGGCAAGGTTGACGAGATCCTCGGACCTATCAACGAAGTTTACTTCACCATAAAACCACAAGAAGGAATAGTGGCTACGTCGTTCAAAGCAGGCGATACATTTTACATTGGACCTGATAAACTTCTTCCTTTAGAACGGTATGAATTTGAGATAGTATGATACTTCTATGAGAAACTCTACTGATTAGAAAATGTTACAGGTTCCTTCCTAAGCCTAAACCCCCACCAGGAGCGAAGCCATCTAAACGGTCAGGTGGTGGACGAGGAGGCGCTGGCGGTGCTCGTGGCCGCGGTGGTCCTCGCGGTGGATTTGGAGGTCGCGGAGGTGGACGTGGCGGAAGCGGATTTGGTGGCCGTGGAGGTAGTCGCGGTGGAAGCAGCTTCGGCGGTCGTGGTGGTGGCCGTGGTGGCAGCAGCTTCGGTGGTCGTGGTGGATTTGGCGGCCGTGGTGGTGGCCGTGGCGGAAGCAGCTTTGGCGGTCGTGGTGGCCGTGGCAGATTTTAAGCTAAATAAGGCTACTACTAGATATTAGTCGATGAAAAAATAGCAGCACAATATGGACATATAGAGGTGTATATGTGTGTGGGTTAAAAAGAAAGAGGGTAATAGAGCTGGTGAGTATGCTGATTACCAAGTTTTGATTGATCCTGTGGTATTGATTTCTCGTTTAAGCACTTGTTTATATGTTTGTATGTTTGTAATTTTAATTCACTATGGCGATGGCGCATGTGCTATATATTATGCGGTCGTAGCTTAGATCTCATTGATACGTTCCACCATGAGGAACGATCCTAATGGTGGTGCAGTCATCACCGATATACCATCCTTTCTGTCATACATATTGTAATTTTGTTTCATACAGACAGCAGTTTCTTATTTATTATTCTTGTTTTCTATGTCCATTGATAGTCTCTTCAGTACAGAGATATTAGTTTGAAACAGACGCAAGTGAGACTTGCGAAATTGCAAAAAATGAGCGTGCGTTTCAAGAGATAAAGCAGTTAATGAATGAGACAGGGGATAGGAGAATACAATGCATTATAAGACGCCAAATTGAAGAACTATTAAAGAGGGGTACTAACTAGATTATTTGTTTTTGTGTACTTTGGCTGAGCTGGTCAGGCGCTGAGATGGCTCGGTCCGAAAACAGCCCGGAGCAAAAAGCGCTGTGACATATTGAAACTTACAAAACTACAAGTCAAGTGACGAAAGACTGAAGCTGGTGGAATCCAATAAACAAGACAACCAGACTTATTGACTTCTCGGAACCGAAGAGGAATGCGGGGGTCAGCCCGAACGCAAAAGGCGGGGCACAATTTAGCCAAAAGAGAACAAAGCAAAAGCAGCTTTCGGGCTCGCGTCGGAAGCGGTCCGCCGATCGAGACAAGTAGCCGCCCACGAGCTTGTCGGCAACGTGTCCCCGTCGACGGCCTGTGAACATGACAAGAATGATGTCAATCTGACATAAACATACGAGACTTTTACTTGCAGCAGAATAATTAACAAAAAAGAAGTAACTTGCAGAAAACAAACGAACGGCACAAATCGAAAATGGGCTCGAGGTCGCGATGATGTAACTTTGCCGCACGCGCGACAAACAGAAAACGAGCGCGCGCTTAAATTGGGCCCATCAGATGCTAAAACAGAAAGTAAAAAGAAGAACAGAACATTAGTGACCCGGAAGTTCCACCAATTCAGACTCAATAAACTAACAAATCAGTCTATTCAATTTGACATTTGAAAATTTGGCAAAGAGCAGAGGTTTGCGCCGGACTTCGGTTTGTGCTGCGCATTTCTGTGTATTTTCTGTAAGCGCCCGCCGTTTGGGCTTCCAACTTGCCGTTTCCCCGTCTTCTCGAAAACACCTGTCGTTCGCCCAAAACGGTGTCGGTCCGGCATCCCACGCCGCAAACCGGAGCTTTTTCCGGTTTGCCACGACAAATTGCCATCGTTTGTTTTCGTGTTTCGGCCACGAGTTTGTTTGTGCTTCGTGTAGACTTGCAAAAGTCTTTCTAGGAAATAAGTGGTGCTCGCGTTTATGCGAGATTGTATCGCATATGGCAATTGGATTAAATTGGTTTTAATTGGTTTTTGGCTTGCGCTTCTTTCTTGCTAACAGCCGCTTCTTGAGCCGCCTCGCTGTCGTCCGATGAGCTCATCTCGACAGTAGATTGCAGAGTCTTCGCACAACATCTGTATTAAACAACTAAAATATACAGCTCAAAACATACAAGCAGTTCTGTAGTTAAATATGTTTTACGCCACCACAGCTCATAAACAGCACGTCGGTGATGATTTGGCGGCGACAGTGCTTTCCTCATTGTCGCTTCGTCACGCGCGCTTAAAGTTTCGGCGTACAGCTCGGCACAGTCCCCTGATTTTCGCGGGGGAGCCGACAACTGGGCCCTTTTTGCTCTTCCCCCACCACGGACCCGTCCTTTTATTTACCCCGGTCGTCCCTCCGCGTTGTTCTGTTTCCTTTTACCCCATATCACCTTGTATTATACAGTGCAGTCATCTGTACATTACTTTTCAAACGCAAACAGCATACACGTCACAATGCCTTCTTCGGTATCACGTCCTCGCTTCTATCTCGGACTCGATGAGCTCGTAGAATCCGACTCTATCGGTGCTGTCTCCGACATCGCTCCTTCACGGTGTTCAGACCGCATTTTCTCTCCTTTCTCACCAGAAGAGGAAGATTTCCTGCCAGACGCAGACTCTGATATTGCGCACTCGAAGCCCACGGTTTCTACCAGTCGGCGACACACAGTCCGTGCTTCTTCATCAAAACCTCTACACAAACATAACCGGTCATCATCTCACATTGAGACTGATCTTCAAACTGTTTCGGACCGTCTCGTGCGTGAACTCTCGGAAGATCGTCTAAAGGAAGAGCGCGAATCAACATGGTGCTGGCGAAACGAAGTACGTAAATGTCTCAACCGGCGAAAACTGCGGGAGTCTCTTGACAAGATTTACGCTGAGCAAGTTTCTCACGCTCCACAATCTGTCTAAACGTCTTGTATCTCCGTTTTCGTCTTTGTTTTTTGCATTTTTATCGTCCAGTATGGGTTCTTTCTTGGTTTGGTTCATGCTACATTATATCATACGGGTTACCGGCGTTTGCTTTTTTGCTGCTTTTGTCGCCTGAACGTTTGAACATCCGTTTTCTTCATTCAGTGTTTAGTGTACTCTATTTTTCATTTTATGTTCTATTAAATAAATCAAAATCCAACTTAGAAGTAATCTCATGCAAATAAAGAAAATATCATTAAAGAAAGAGTAAAACAACCACTACTAACTCCTACCTTAAAACCAAATATAACCGTTTGATCCCATCATCACTCACTACCATTCTACTACTGATATAAATCATTTTCCTTTAATGTTTCTCGTCCCATATTTTGATTCACACAAACATTTCTCGAGTCTGGAAAAGTGAGTCTTTAGTTGTTGTTTTGGCTGCTGTTCAAAATACGGAGAATGCTGAGGAAAAGGTTAATGAAATCGAGGTAAAGACTGATACTAGCAGCAATTTCTTCTTCAGGGTGATAGTGCTTCATGATCAACTGAGTGTCGACCAAAACGTACGCAGAGAAAATCAAAGCACCAAGTCCACCGTAGAGCATCTCACCAAAGGAAGAGTAAGGGAAGAATGCAGAGATCAATCCAAATCCAATAAGGATCCAAATTGCACAACCCAAGTACGGAATCCAGCCCATGAAATCGTACTTTGTCTGCATAGCAAACAAAGTGAGTCCGACAAATACAATCAAAGTAATTAGCAATGCCTCAGCAACAATGCGAGTGTTGTAAAAAGTAGTAATAGTTGCCACAGAGTATCCCTCCAACAACGTGAATCCAGTTAAGAAAAACATATTTGTAGGATAAGAGCGACGTTTCCAGTAAGTGAGAAGCAAAAACGCAATCGAGCCAAAGAGCGAGACCCACATCATAGCGCTATGGCTCTGCACCCAGTTTCTGATCGAGCCATTAAGAATAAACAGGGTTGACAAGCCACCAGTCATGAGCAACTGAGCAGTGAGGATCGTGTAGACCTTTCGCACAAAAGCATTGCGCACAGAAATAGAGCATTGAGAGACTGAGGTCGAGTATTTGAAGTCGTCTGGAAGATCCGAGTCTGGCGCTCCCTCGCCGCGAGCTGGCTGCGAGCCATGAGGAGCTTCGAGAAGCGGGGAGGTTGCCGTTCCCTGATACGAAGGAGGCTCGGTCGTGTACGACGGAGGAGCAGTTGAATAAACTGAAGTCATTGTTGTATTGACTGTTTTGTTGTTGCTTGCTTAAAAGTGGATAAGACTGAACTTGACGAAGAGTGATGCACAGCAGCTGGAACGGGTTTATGAACACCTGTGGCGGTCAGCTGAAGAACACTCTCGATAAGCCCGATGACGACAACCTGCTTCACCCCAGCCACACAAAGCCACTTTGAGTAGCCACTTCCATCTAGGTATCTATCATGTGACTAACACGTGATTAGAAAAGCTTTTGGGCAGTGTGCGTGACTGCTTTTTGCTCTAACCCTACGAAAATTGCCCGCGCAACAGCGAACCGCCGCACAGGTTCAGCGTAGCGACGACGGCAGCAAGCACACTACGCGATTTGAAGGTCCAGTTTGACTCCGCAGTTACCACCTTTCTTTCTCATCAACAACACATACCTTTAAATCATGCCTGGTGTTTCCGTTAGGTGAGTGCTGTTTGTCGAATTTTGCACATTTCCTGTTATCGGTACTGACCCAGCTCTACAGAGACGTTCCCGCTCAGGAGTTCGTCGTTGCCTACGCCTCTTTCCTTCAGCGTCAGGGTACGTTCCCTTCCCCGATACGATATATTTGTCGACTGTTTTCTGGAATTTGAATATTGATTTGGTGTGTAGGAAAGTTGGAGGTTCCTGGATACGTAGAGTTGGTCAAGACTTCGGCTGGAAATGAGTACGTTTCGAGAATATCATTCTTTTATTTACATCATCGAATACACGGCGCAGCGTACGATCGAGATTGAATATTACTGCAACTATTGATTATTGCTTTCAATCAGATGCGCTGTGTGCATGCTGTAGCTGTTACTTTTTGGAACTAGTTGCTTACTCGGTTCTTTATAGGCTTCCTCCCCAGGACTCTGATAAGTGGTTCTACATGGTATGCATACCTTCATCAGTCACTATTTTTGTATCATTACGCTAACGCATTGACAGCGTGCTGCTTCTATCGCCCGTCACATCTACCTGAGAAAGTCCGTCGGAACCGGCAAGCTTAACAAGCTTTACGGTGGTACCATCAACCGTGGTTCGCGACCATCGCACCACGTCAACTCCTCTGGTTCCGTCAACAGAAAGGTTCTTCAGGCTCTCGAGAAGATTGGTGTTTTGGAGGAGGGCAACGCCGGTGGACGAAAAATCTCCGAGGCTGGTCAGAGAGATTTGGACCGAATTGCTGGTGAGGTCTTCGCTGGCTCCATTGACGAGGATGACGAGTAAAATCGCTGTACAAATATAAAATTACAATATCTACCCCTTTTTTCTCGTGTATCTTTTTATGTTCACAAAAGTTCGTTCATTGGAAGGCTAATAAAAATTTGAAAACTAAGTATATTTGTGAATTGTAGATAACCATTCATATACAATGTGAGCTGTATACGTAGTGAAATGTTCTTGCGCCTATTTATATAGTAGTGGACGTGTTGAAATGTTCTGCTATTTTATTCAAACAGTATTCCATTTTGCTATGTCACGGAGTATTGAATGCACGCCAATATTATCACAAACACGGCTGTCAGGATATGTGATTAATATCTCTACTAAAAACACTGTAAAACCAATAATCTACGACAACCAAAGACACGTCTCTTTTCAATATATTTTGAACTCGTCGTGTTGAGAGCGCCTTGGGATGTGAGAAATCCGCACCATGCTTATACCACCAGTTAATTATGCTACTTGATAAAATGGCAGACGGCGTTGGAAACTGGATAATTTTTTACGCTACTAATCTATACAAAATCTTTTAGTTATGAACATATATTAACGTGAATAAAACATAAAAAACCCATTTCTCCTTCCTATTAATGTCAAAACGCAAAAAATCTCGTAAATAGAGACTGATTTTCCAATTTTCCATTTTTTCCATGCACCTTTGTAAATAAATAAAAATAATTAATCAAGACTGATAAAAAGAAAATAATAATAGAATAATGAAAACAGATATTAAATAATAATAAAACTTTTTTTGTTTTTAATCAGGTTTTTAAAATCGTAACTCGTCATTGAAATGAAATTCAATCAAAAGAAATCTTATCAAAACTGAATAAAAACCTAATCTCATACCCAATTGTACAATCGCTTCTCGTAAGAGTGCAAGCCGTTAACACCACCTTCAGCCTGGGCAGAAGCAGTTCTCAACTCAAATCTAACCTCATGAGCGTTAACCTTGGCCTGGAACTCAAACAAGCTTCTGACACCAATGTCCTGAAGACCGTGCTGGAGACCTGTGACGAGGTAAGGAACGAACTTGGTGATGGAACCACGGTCAATAACGGAACCAGAAACACCCTGAGCAACAAGAACCTTGTCGCCCTCGGAGAAATAACGAGCAGTAGCAGCGTTGTCGTTGGTAGACTGCTTCTCCATAGCATCAAGAGAGCCCATACCACGGTAAGCTTTCAAGCGCTGACCATCACGGTAAAAGTACTGACCAGGAGACTCGGAAGTACCGGCAAGAAGACCTCCCATCATAACAGCAGAAGCACCAAGAGCGAGAGCCTTAGTGATGTGTCCAACGTTCTGGATACCACCGTCGGCGATAGTAGGAACACCGAAGCGAGCAGCAAACTCAGCAACGGAACGGACAGCTGTACCCTGGGGACGACCGACAGCCATAACCTCCTGGGTGATGCAAATAGAGCCAGATCCCATACCGATACGGAGACCATCGGCACCAGCAGCAATAAGGCTGGCAGCCTGTTCGCGAGTAACAACGTTACCAGCGATAATCTCAAGTTGAGGAAACTCCTCCTTGATCCACTTGATCATCTCAATCTGGAAAATAGAGTTACCCTGGGACGAATCGAGAACGACAATGTCAAGACCAGCAGCGGCAAGCTTCCTGAGACGATCCTTGTCGTCAGGACGAGTACCAACAGCGGCACCACAAAGAAGCTGCTTGGAGTGGGGAAGCTTGCTTGCAAGAGGGTAGTGCAAGTTCTTCTTGAGATCAGTACGCGAAAGGAGAGCAGTCAAGTTGCCAGCTTTATCAACGATAGGGAGCTTTCCCTTCTTCGATTTGCGAAGAATATCGTTAGCAGTAACGAGATCAATTCCCTCAGAAGCAGTGACGAGTTCGGTGGTCATAACATCAGAAACACTAAGATCATCTTGTTCAAGGAACTGAATGTCACGCGAAGTAACAATTCCGATGAGTTTTCCACCAACTTTACCGTTCTCTATAAAAGCAGTCAGCATAGATTCTGAAAAAAAAAATTTGCTTCTTGATGCACAGATGCTCTGATTGGTATGAAATTGAACAGAAGAAAAGTAGAATCAGATTAATGGTTTCCCCATGACCATGACAGTCAAAATACGGTAGAACGAAAGTTATTATACATAAGTTTTAGCATCATTTGACCTTTCCCAGCTCCCAGCGCGTATCCAGAAAAGAAAATCGTACATCAAAAAGCTAAATCACAGTAAACATAATCGATTGTACATACCAGTGACAGGGAAGCCAGCAAATCCAAGCTTGCTCTTAAGGGTGCGAACCTCGGCAACAGTAGTACTGGGGGAAAGGACAACGGGATCAGAGATGAAACCGTTCTCGTACTTCTTGACCTTGCGAACCATCTCTGCCTGCTCATCAGCAGAGCAGTTGTGGTGAATGATTCCGAGACCTCCAAGAAGCTAGTTGAATTTAGTCAGCACTTTCATGAATTTATAATCAAGGTGGCAAAGTGAGATGAGAGTGCACTTACAGCCATGTAGATAGCCATGTCGCTCTCAGTGACAGTGTCCATAGGAGAAGAGACAAGAGGAGTCTTGAGAGAGATGTTCTTGGTGATCTTCGTATCAAGAGTGACAGCAGAAGCAGGGAAATCTGCAAACGGTGGGAAGGTTAGCAAAAGCACACTGCAACACGCCATTTCCGTCTCACTTCCGCGTCTTTCAATCAAAACATACCAATCTTTCCAGGGAGAAGAAGGAAATCGTTGTAAGTAAGACCACCGTGAAGCTTGGAGTTCATAAGAGTGTCAACATCGAGACCGTCAGGCTCTTTGTAGGTCGAGAGAAACTCGAGTGCCTTGCTCGCGTCCTCGAACTTCTGAGCCGAATTAAGAGCAACCATTGCAAATTTGTGTATGATAGAATACAATATTTCAACAAATAAAAGATAGATCAGAATACACCAAGAAATCTAGGATAGTTCTGGTCGGGTTAAAGCAGACGACTTTACCAAGAAAAAAAGAAAAAGAATTGGAAGGCCCGTCGCTCAAAATTTTTTTTGAAGGTGCTTCCTTTCCTTTGGGAGTTTTTTTTAGAGTTTTATTTTCGTGCTGCCGCCGTCGGCTTCGCTTGAGCCGCAGCTTAAACCTAGTTTGTAAATTTTGTCCTTTGTGCTCCGGTCACGTGTATTTACTAGTTATCACGTGAATACGCTCGTTTGTTTGTTTACTTTTTGAGCGCGGCGTTTTCCATCGTCTTATACTGGATCCGATACCCTACCAAACTCCGTCTCTTTGTGTCGGTAGCAGCTATGGCAGGCCCATTGACTCCTGCAACAGCTGTGCAAATAAATGCTGGGGCAGCATCTGCTTCGACAACAACTGCATCGAATCGCGCTTTAAAGAGTATAGACAATTTTGCGGCTCTCAAATCAAGCAGTGTCGCTCATCTTCGAAATCTAGCTCAGGCTGGCAGTGTGGGTAGTGACTCTGAAGTTACGATACTTGGGGTCACAGCCGATAGTGAGGATGTTGCGGGTCAGTTGAGCCTTCAGTTTGTATATGTTTATTTCTGTTATTAATGTTGCTCGTTGGTTCCAGGCTTGAAAGGACGAATTCGACTACAGCGCACTCAAAGCATAAAAACCGGATCGAGAACATGGATGGACTCACAGCGAAAGTCCATCCAGGCCTACGAATACTTATGTCATATTGGTGAAGCAAAAGAGTATGTATCTCTTTCTTCAATCGTGAAGCAGGCGTCAGAGAGCATAATCTGTTCTAACTAATCGCGTTACTCTTAGATGGATTGAAGCATGTATTGGCGAGCCCATCCCTCCTGTTGTTGAGCTTGAGGAACGTCTTCGAGATGGTGTGATTCTTGCTCAACTATCAAAAGTGTTTGCTCCCAATA
>JAJLWK010000162.1:0-24734 GCA_030570675.1 Myxozyma neglecta | reverse complement strand
AGCTCTCATTGGTCAGCTAACCTTCCCATTCCATTGGCTACTTGATATCTCAACAAATATATATAAAAAAAAAGGGAAGAGACTTATGAGTTTGGCATTAAACAAGTATCATGTGAGATAATGAACGGCTAGAACGGCAGTTTGTATTAATGGTTTTATTTTGCATTTTGCATTTGTTTTACTTTTGCTTCGGTTTGTTAAATGATTAGCATGTGAATGTGTTATATGCGATGGAAAAATCTATAGGATATTAACTAGATGCTTTGTAAATGTCATAGTTTTAAGTGACTATATTATGATTTTTATAAAAAAGTAATTAATATAAACCGCCATTCTTGCCGTTCATTATCTCAAATAATACTTGTATAATGCCAACCTCATAAGTTTCTTTCCCTTTTTTTTACATATAAATATCTATCACTTTTTTAGTATTTATAATTTTGTGTACAAAGACACAGCAAAATCAAAACAAAATGAAAGCAGCTGTTAATAAAAACTGCAATTTTAATGCATTCATCTATTTCTAACCTTTTGCAGTAGTCACTGGCTCTTTAAGTTGCTACCAACTTTGTATTTTTAACCCTGTTTACTAGCCAAAATTTGTAGATCTGTCTTTGTCTGTAACATTTATTCAATAAAGCTCTCACTCTTTTTTAAATTTTGAAAATATGAACAGGTTTATTATCAATTAATAGGTATTTCATAGTGAGATGATTCTGATCTTGAACTTTGTAGTAACTTGGTGGTACCTGCGAGGAAAAATATTACAGGTTATCAACAAGCATGTCCTTTTGTGAATGCGTTACTAGATAAAATATTATAGAACAAAAAACAAATGCAAATTTAAAATGAAGGAGATCACTAGTCGTTACAATTTACTCTACTAGATTACTTTATGAAGAAAATCAATTCTTATTTATTGATCCGCGACTATAACTTAGAAGCAAATATACTACTTAAGTTTAAAATATCAAAAGCCGGCTATTTAATCCATCGGCAGTTCTGGTTTTCATCTCGTTTGTCGTGTAAGTATACACGAGCTTCATAAGGACGAAGCTTTTTCAAGGAGCCGTCGTCTGCGTAGTTTTGGATCAGCATTTCAAAATTTGCACGGTCAAATAAACAGTCAAGATCAACCTGTTGCTCGTCTGCAGAAAAGTTGAAAGCGACAAAAAGTTCTTTGGACTGCGATTTCTTTTTGAACAAAAACAGAGAGCAATGGGAGGGATCAAGATCGGTAAAAACTCCTCCTTTTGCGAAAACGTCAGAGTGCTCCTTGCGAATATGTATAATTTTACGCCAAAATGAAAGCACTGAATTGGGATCTTCAATCTGCTGGGCAACATTTATCTGGCAGTAATTATCATTCACGCGCATCCAAGGTCGAGCATCGGACGTAGTAAACCCTGCGTTTGCACTTGTGTCCCATTGCATCGGTAGACGGGCATGATCGCGAGCAAGATGACCTATTCCCTCCCTTGCGGCTTTCAGTGCTTCAAAATCATTATTTGAAATCTTTTTGACATAGTTATAGTAGTTAACGCTATCAATATCTTTAAACTCTTCAATAGCCCAGCTAGACAGTGCATTAACCATTCCAATTTCTTGACCTTGGTAAACAAATAAAGTACCCGAAAATGAGGACACCATAGTCGCCAGCATTTTAGCACTAAGAGACCAAAGTTCAGGAGTCTTTTCACAACCCCACCTTGAAACTGATCTTGACTGATCGTGATTTTCAAGAAAACAGGTTGCCCAGCCTTCGAGGGATGGTTCCATTATTAACTGAGTACCTAACGCTCGTCAATAGGGTTCTGGCAAAGTCCAATTTCGAGGAACAGTATTAAAGGAAAGACTTCCCCGCCCAAGATCAACCAAATCAAACTGAAAAACCATGTTTAGTCGATTCTCGCGAGCCGATACGTAAGAGAGCACGTCTTTGATTGCAGGAGTATGTGGTAGCTCGCCTACCATCATTGCTCCATACTTTTGTAGAATAACACCGATCTCAAGTAAAAATTCGTGCATTCTTGGTCCGTTGCAAAATAACGACTGAGCTGGCTGCCACTCAAGCTCAGGATCTTCAATAGGAGCGTCTGGTAGCTTTGGATGTTTAGAATACATGTTGATGGTATCCACCCGGAAACCATCGATCCCACGACGGAGCCAAAACTCAATTGCACTTTCATAGACAGCAGCCCGAGTTTCAGGATTCTCCCAATTAATATCAGGTTGCTGAGGAGCAAAAAGATGGAGATAGTATTCTTCAGTAGTTGTATCTGTTGTAATTCTTTATGTACATCTTTGGGAGAGCTCATCCTCCCTAAGATTTATAGTACTTAATAATTGTATATTTTTAATCGATAATCTTTTTAGTATATTTTACAAACCAGACTTTATAATAAAAAACTTTTCCCGCTTTGACCATCACTTCACCAGCTCTCATTGGCCAGCTAACTTTCCCATTCAATTGACTACATGATATCTCAACAGTATCATACTCCCATGCACTTCCACCGAACACGCTGCGCCAATTATTCGGTGGCAAACGAGACCCGTCTTCCGAATAGCGAGGGGACCGCCAAATATACCAGTCTCGTTTCGCGTTGGTTCGACTCTTGCGCGACTCGCGGAACCACGCATGTTCATGCGACGTATGATTGATTACCAAATCAAAAAGAACTCGAATCCCCCGGTTGTGACATTCTAATATCAGCTGATCCACATCAGAAAGACTTCCATATGACGAGTTAACCATTTCGTAGTTGGAGATATCGTAACCCATGTCATATTGCGGACTCTCATATATCGGACAGATCCAAATAGCGTCGATACCCAGCGCAGAAATGTAATCAAGCCGTCTAATAATTCCTTGAAGATCTCCTATTCCATCTTCATTTGAATCTTGAAAGCTGGCAGGATATATTTGATAAATAACTGCATTTTTCCACCAGGGGTGATCCGCAACGACTGACAACATAATCCCTAAGAAAACGTGATGCAGTCAGAATCAGTGTAATGTAATGCACTCTGCAAGCGACGTAAATAATGTCTGCCACAGTCTGGTAAAAGTTGGTTTATGTTATAGCCATTGCGTTATCAAATACTTCCGGCTTTCAATCAGCAAGATTCACTCGGTCCGACAATAGTTGCATACTCCCTCACCCCGCAATATTTTAGCCAAGATGTCTCTTCGAAACTCGGCCCGAGTTGATTTACGCGAATCAATTTAGAACATTCGTAAACTTTAAACTGGTAATCTATTATCTGGGCTTCGTCTTAAAATCAGAAACCTTAAAATAAGCTCAATGCGCTGCACGCTAAACTCAATTAAAGCGATTGAATCGATCGCTTCAAGACAGAAAAAAAGAAGACAAAGAACCTTATGTCTCGATGTAAGCTCGGCGGGGTTTTAGTGGCGCACGTGATGCGTGTTGTTTTTATGGAGGATTAAGTGAAGAACGCAAGCATATCAGCACCAAATAACGAAAGTAATCACTATTATACATACAAAAGAGTGATTTATTCTATATTTGGCAGTTAAAGTTTAAGCTGAAGTTCTAAACAAGTCAATGTGAGATTGCTCGCAGTAGCAAGTACTCTCTGAAATGAAGAGATGAAGGGTGTCGGACCGAGAAAGCGTTACCCCACACTTCAGAGCCTCGTGCCATGTATTCAAACGATGTCGCAACCGCAAAGAGAGGAAAAAACATATAAAGGAAACTTATGATTCTTGTTTTGCAGATTTGTTCAGCTTTGTAGTATCTGCTTCCTGATTGTATACGCGTCAGAATGGATACTGAACCGTCGAAATCTGTTAACCTTGCCACCACAGCTGAGATTGATTCTAATCTCGTTGCAGATGTGGAAATACTTCAGGGTGCTAGTCGCGCTGTCTATGCAGAGCACACAATGAGTCTCATTGAGGGCATACGCACTTATCCTCGAGCTGTTTGGTGGTCAGTCATATTTTCGACAGCTTTGGTTATGGAAGGATTTGATGTTACACTCATCTCCAGTCTTTTTGCGTTTGAACCTTTTCAACGTGCTTTCGGTGTCCAGCAAAGTGATGGGTCATACCAAATTACAGCAGCATGGCAATCTGGTCTTACAAATGGTGCACTGGTGGGTGAGATTTTAGGTCTGATGGCCAATGGTATTCTTGTTGAACGCGTTGGACATCGTAAAGCTATCATCGGAGCGCTTACAGCGTTTATTGCTTTTATATTCATTGTATCTTTTTCAGAAAATCTACCAGTTCTTCTCGTTGGTGAGATTTTGCTTGGAATTCCCTGGGGAATGTTCCAAACCGTAACAACAACTTACGCGTCCGAGGTCTGTCCAGTTGTGCTGCGCCCTTACTTGACTACGTATGTGAATTTATGCTGGGTATTAGGTCAACTGGTAGCTTCTGTAAGTAACGATTCAGCTTTCTGTTTTTCAAGTGTAACTGATTTTGGAACAGGGCGTTCTCAAAGCCATGTTACAGCGCGAAGACAAATGGGGTTACAAAATCCCATTTGCTCTTCAATGGATGTGGCCTATTCCTATTATTATTGGTGTTTCCCTTGCTCCGGAGTCACCGTGGTGGCTTGTTCGAAAGGATAAGGTTGATGAGGCTCGTAAGTCACTACTTCGTTTAACAGTGGTTGGTCACGATTCCAAATTTGACGTGGACGAAACTATTGCCATGATTCGTGCCACCAATGAATTTGAACAGCATGTAGGCGATGGAACAACTTACTGGGACTGCTTTAAAGTAGTTGATAGACGCCGTACCGAAATTGTTTGTGCTGTATGGACTATTCAGACTCTCTGTGGCAGCACATTCATGGGATACTCAACTTATTTTTTATCAACAAGCAGGTTTAGCTTCGGAAATGCTTTCACTATGACTATGGCGCAATATGGTCTCGGCGCTATTGGGACATTGCTTTCATGGCTATTGATGGGCTACTATGGTCGGCGTACACTTTATTTAAGTGGTTTAGTAATCATGCTTTGTTTTCTTCTAGTTATCGGTTGTCTTGGCTTCATCTCGAAACAGAATACTGCGGCCCAGTGGGTTATAGGTAGCATGCTCTTATTATATACATTCGTTTATGATGCTACTATCGGTCCTGTCTGCTACTCACTTGTTGCAGAATTAAGCTCAACGCGTCTTCGATCAAAGTCAATCGTACTCGCACGAAATGTATATAATATCGCTGGTATAGTTACAAATATTCTGACCCCGCGTATGCTAAATCCGTCTGCTTGGAATTGGGGCGCTAAATCTGGGTTTTTCTGGGTCGGTTCTTGTGTTTTATGTGTATTGTGGACATTTTATAGATTACCAGAGCCTAAAGGTCGTACATATGCTGAATTGGACATGCTCTTTGAGGGAAAAGTTTCAGCCAGATATTTCAGGAGTACAACTGTCGAACCTTTTGGCGAGACTGCTCATACTGAAGGTGAAAAAGCAGATCAGTCGCATGTAGAGAATATTTAAGCATGTTTGGAAGCATAAGATTGAATATATTTCGTATTGCAGCTGAATTCAAGATGCTAATAAACCAACAGAATCGCCTTCTGACCTTCAACTATGTAAAGCTGTAGCTAGTACTTATCCCTAAACTAGGAGATCCGGATATTACAATCTGAAAAAACCAATCGATAGAAATCAAGGAAACTTATTCTATGATAGCAACTCTAATATTTTAGTTATTTCCTAAATACAGGTTGATCAGCAGCAAAACAAAATCAAACACTGACTTTAAGTGTCAGTTTAGTTTTGGAAGCAGCAACTTTTAACGTCCATACAGTGTTTTCAAAGTTAACTTCAGCTTCATCCTCCTCTGGTTCAAGCCGACCGATAGCAACAACTTTCACAGTCCAGTCTGACTCTAAAGCACCACTGATAACCTCAATTCTTAGCTCCGACAACTCAACTCCTCCGGAAATCAGACAAGATACTTTGTTAGCGCCTTTAACGTCCTTGTAATTGAGAACCTCAATTACCTTGTTGTTGCAATCTTCCGAAGCATTAACTATCATGGTCATGTTATTTGACCATTCATATTCGGGACTTGCCGTAGAATCTCCGAATATCAAAACTCCACATGGCTTTAAAAGAGCTGTCATGCTTAGAAAGTCGGTATTTCTCTGTCAAAATTCTTAGCTGTACGTGGAGTGTAATACTTTGCAGTTCACTTCGCATTGAACATAGGAGCGACCAAAATTTCAGAGCCAAAAAAAAACTGTGTGTCAAGATTCCAAACTACTGGATCTTCAGGAAATTCTATGAAAGCGTTTCTCATTAGAGAGATGCCAGTGTTGTGAGCTATGAGAGCTTGTGAAATTATATAATGCATCAATGAATGTTTGAAATGCACGTATTGTTCAAGAACCAAATTAGATTCACCGGATGGGTCTAGAACCCATGGTACGCGATAAGTATTGCTTCCATGGAGACGCGAGTGAGACGAAAAGAGACCAAACGCAATGGAGCGTTTATATAGGACAGGATCTGGCTTACCCTCAAAGCCTCCAATATCATGAGCCCGAAATCCAAATGCTGCAACTGATAGAGAAAGACCACCTCGTAAGGGCTCGGCCATAGCTCCGAATGTCAACATTGGATCGCCACCCCAGTGCACAGGAAACCTTTGCCTGCCAGCTGTCGCTGAGCGAGCAAAGAGACAGCCCAAACCTGCACCCAGTTTAGTTTCAATTATCTCAGAAGTGACCTTGTTGTACAGAAACATATAATAATTATGCATCACCTTGGGATCTGAACCATCAAAGTAAACTTCGTCACCCACAGGAATTCTTTCACCAAAATCTGCCTACCAGCTTAAAGCATACTAGATATAAATAAACAAACAGGTCCGGTGAAGACCTTGGGCTCGCTCGGCTAAAGACACGATAAGTCCGGCTAAGCTATAGTGAAGTGGCTAATGCGTCAATATGTAAGCACTAACTACTGCGGGGAAACACGAGCAAAAAGCCATGTAATTCTACCACAATTAAGCTGGATTATTTGATATGTTAAACTTTGTTGGGTAGATCGAACTAAGCTGTGTTAGTTTGCTCGTGCTGTAAAATTCAATCGCTTTCATTTGGGCTATGAGTAATATTGCTTCCCATTGAAATGGATGATTATCTCGTGAATCTTGTGAGAGACCAAGTTTATTCCGTTATGACGTGCTGATATGTAAACAAATAAGTGGGAGTGATTCCTGGTGCTCATCAAAATTGCATAGCTTATCAGATATATCTATAAGAATGTGAAAAAATTGGATAGACTTACCTTTTGACCTTTTGATATGTGGTTAGTAATTTTCAATCTACACTAGACAACTGTGAACGAAAGTCGCACTCCCATCAAGACAATAGCATAAGCACAATTTTCGATGTTTCACTCATATATTTAAACATTTATGCACATCGATTTGAAAATGTGTTTGATAATCATTCTGGAAAGAGATGCTATTGACTAGAACTGCCAAACTTAGATCCCTCTGGTCATGATCTATACCGATGACGAAGTTTTTCGACTACTTCGGATACGCAGAACACAATGAACTAGATGACTTTAGTTGCTGATTTCAAAAAAATGATTGTGTAAAGAATAAAACCACCAGACCGATAGAAGTGATGATATCTCGTTTAATGGATTCTGACATTTAACTCTTTGAAACCCGTATTTTCTGGTCATTCATGTTTAAAGCTCCCGATTGTCGAGCTAAAGCCCATCTACTGCCAACAGGCGGCGCAGTGTGTGTTCGAAGTATTCAATTCACCATATTTTTTTACATCAGCCGATCTAGGCGGAAAAGCAAGTCAAGTATATGTTGAACAATAAATGCCTGGTCAAAATCTGAAAGTTTTCTTGATTTGGGCATGGTTTCGCTTCGTGAGGAGATGCCGGCGTGTGGTCGACGAACTGCATGTTCAGAGACTTCGTATATTTTGGCTGCTTTTCGTATACTTGATTCCGGGTCTTTGCGCAAAACTTCAAGAGCCATAGTCACACTGGCCTCATGCGCCATTGAAGAAGTGTCCATTTGTGGCAACTTTCAGCTTCGAAATGGTGAAGAGAAACCCTAATGAGAAGTGCGACGCAAGCCTTATTGAATAAGGCTTTCTTCTAACAGAGCACCTAGCCCTAATTGGTGTGGCTAATGTTCTCAAAAAACCTATCTATTGACGAACCTAAAATTTTGCATAAATGTCACAACTTATGAGCACAGTAACCCTACCGTTTAAAATCTACTGTAGATTTAAATCCCGTAAAATACATAATTTTAGAGTCTCAAAGGTTCCTTAGTGAAAACCTTAAATGTCTCCAGAGAATCCCTTCCTCGTTTACACAGATCAAATATCCAGTTGTTTAATCATGAAATTTAAAGCAATTATTTAAGCTAGTTCTATAGCAGCTGTATTTAATTGTCTATATTGTTTTGCGAACAACATTTAAAGTCTGGAATAATACGAAATCTTAGTTGGGAGGAGCGAAGAAGGCAAATTCTGCACAACGCCTCCTGTCGTTACCGATGTATTTGGTTAGAGTTTCTGCCTTCGGGCTTCACTAAGCCTACCTGGGCTGCGCAGTGCACGGTGCAGCCAGTATTCTGCATACATCGTATGAAAAAGTATGCAAATGGTTGTCGTTTCCGAAAATTCCAATATCACTTCCTTATCTACTTCAATGAACTGATTTAGCCATATTCTGTTCCTTTATTGAAGATGCAGTATAGAATCAACAACATATGTCTCTCTTTTGTGCTTTTACCGACTCTCGTTACTGTTAGTGTTTTGTTTTTTGTGCATTCTCTTAATGGCAAAGTGTTTGATGCGCCTTACAAATTTGTTTCTTCCAATATCAATAGAACAACCTCTTTTCGGGACCAACAGTCAGTCGTCGACTCTAACGCTTCTTCTTCGCAAACTTTGAATGATTTAAAAGATTCGGCGTCTAACTGGTTGCGCTCAACCCTTGCTTCTAAACTCAAGCTTGGTGGTGAGATTGAGGAAGAATTCGATGATCCGGTCATGGATTTACGTATTACATGCGAAGATCCTTACAAATTTCCAGGCTATCTATTTGAAACGGAAGATTACAAAAACTCAACACTAATTCCATTATATGGAGACGCAATTGCCTCGCTTGCTGATCCTGAAAGTGCAAATCACCGTGGATCAGTTGCTTTGAATAGCTCACTGGAGGACGCCGATCTCACTGGATCGGATCCTGATAATGATTTAATGATGTTGGCTCCCCATTCATGGATGTCCGATTTGACAGAATTTATCAATTTAAGCCACAAAACGCAAATGCACCCCGAAGCTGTAAGTGAGACAGACAGCAAAACACTTGATCACTTATACGCGCGCATAAAGTGGATGAAACACAAGAGAATATTGATGTATGCAGACTCCATTGACAGATACATGTTGCAATATTTTTGTGAAGATCTTGGTTATAAAATGGTTCTTGGAAGCAGAAAGCACACGACGGCGCACTGTCACTTACCCTCGCTTAATTTTACAGTTTATCATTGGCACTTAGCATCTTATATGGCATATCGTCCATCATATTGGTGGCAGCCTACAATGAAGTATGTTACGTTCGAAGACAGGTTTGAAAACCTTTTTAAGCCCACTTTGTCCGAGGTAAAAGGACTTGATGGCAAGGCTCCAGATCTTGTTTTATACCAGTCAGGATTTTGGGACCAGGTTTCACTAGGAAAGCAGATTTCAGCTCACAACAACTCTATGACGGCTGAAGAGTCTGTAGGTAGATCGCTAACTTGGTCAGAATTGCGATATTATCTTAGTCGGCAGCGCAAATTTCTCCATAGCATCTATGATCTATTTGGAAAAGATACAGCTATCATGTATCGATCTCTTACCGTCCATAGAGATCAAGGGCAGCAAGATCAAATGATTTATGATATGGATCGGGTGTCCCGCGCATTATCCCACACAGAAGGTGTTGAAATTTTTGAATGGGCTCGTATGATAAATGGTCGCCAGGATATTTTTAACGACCGTGTCCATATCAAAAAGGGGTCATTGTCTTGGCTGTATCTAAATAGTCTTCTTTCTTATTTATTTCGTGCGTCGGGAGGAGTAGAGTATCGCGGTCAGATCTTGCGGGAGCCCAGTGAGTATCCTGAAGGGCAAGGAAAACCATGGAATGAGTGCCATCAATACTTTCTCAATCAGAAGCCCGAAAATCGTTAAAGTCCCTATGTTTAGTTGTCATGTATATTCTTTTGGTTTAAGAATTTTGGAGTTTTGATTTAAAAGTTATTTGTTATAGATTATGTTTTGGTTTTGTTTAGTTTGGTAAACACTATTTAAATCTTTGGTGAATTTTTTTTTCGGATGTCGATAGCATAACTTAGAGAACTTGATATTTGTTAAATCTATTGCAACGCAGCATACATTAAAACTCTCCTGCTTCTACCAGTTTTTGCGCAGTTTCAACATTGACCGAATGCTCTTAGACAGCAAAGTGGCCTGATTGTGCCGGCCTGCCGAGACAATCTTGACGTTGATATGCGTAAAGAACAAGACCCTGTTAAAACCTTGTGAGCTTACTTCGCCGCCAAAAAAGTGGCTTATGGAGGTCTGACATTACAAATGGAAGAGAACAGTGTTTTTGTGTCCAACAAATATCAGCAGTTAAAATGTTTGCCTCGTTTCATTTAGGCAGAAATAGTTTAGAAGACTAATAGTACTCGCAAAAAACTTAGATGCAGTTATGGCTATTCAAAAAACTGTAAACACTAAATGCTCTATATACCTAGATCATTATTTCAAAATTTTTGTTGGTGATCTGTAATGGGTAAACTTGGTGGCAAAATTTCATCAGGTGCTGGTAGAGGCTCGTCAATTGCACTGGGACCCATAAAAATTGACGACATATCATCCCAAAGTACACCCATCTCTTGCCAATCAAGATACAAATGATCGAATGCAACAGCTTCGTTGTCTAAGAAATTGACAAGCTCATCAGTGCCCATTGAAGTTGGTATCAATGATTGACTTGAAGAGTCCATTTGTGTGGAATCGTTCATAGTACTTCCAGCATTAGACGTTGCTGCTAAGCGATGATCTTCCCCTTGAGCGTTTCCAACCATTGGTAACATAGGGGGAGGAAGTGCTGAATTTTGCTGTTCAAAAGTTGGCCCTGCGCTTGAATGCGTATTATCAAGAAGAGCAATGACTCCACGTGTATTCTTGAGCTGAGGATTTTCACCAGTCATTCTCTCGCGCAATCTGGGCGATGTGATCTTAGACTGAGGCTGGGAAGATCCGCTACTAGCGGAATGTCGGGATGACTCTTGCTGTCGTTGATGATGATACTGCAATTGTGTTTGAGCAGGATGTTGTTGCGCTTGACCTGCACCTTGAGGCAAGACTTGAAAAGTGCCATAACGTTCTCTCCATACCCAGATACTATCAAACAAAATACTTGGAGCCATTCGTGAGACTAATTTTAGCTTTGGAGACACGTATTTAGTCTCCCCACTATCCCTCAGAGTATCTGCGCGATCTTTGGCATGCAGCTTCCACAACTGGAACATGATCGTAGACACTCTGATAGGAAGATCGTTCTCTTTGACTGATGATTTTCTCATAATAGCAATCGCACTAGCAAAATGCCGCTTGCCTGAATTGGTATCCAAAAGCTTAGAAAGCTCTGAAAATTGTAATTTCAGAATAATAAAAGCTGCAAGAACAATATCCAGCTGAAGATATAAAGGAAGATAGATTAACTTGGAGAAGTTACTCTCCGAATTGACACTTTCATCCATTGTTTCAACAAATGCTATCGTTTCGATAGATGTCTGATAGGCTTTGATCAGATTGTCCTTGTTTGAATCAAGATCATCACTCAGAAATGAATACGCATAAAGTTGAGTCCTAGTTACTCTCAACAGGAGTCCACTTATCTTTGACGCAACATCCATTGTGCTTTCAAGTTTATCCAACTCATCAGCTAAATACTTGGTGACGTTACGTCGTGTTGATGAGTCAACATTACCGCAAGGATCGCGAAAATCCTTATTCAAAAGCTGAACCATTTTCTCATTGAACATCGCTAACTGCAATTGCGCTTTAAGCTCAATAGGCATAAATATTGAAGACTGTGGCTGTAGTGCTTGATTGCTTGACCAATTATACATCGAGAAAGTTGGGTATCCTAATGCCATAGAAAGAAGTTGAGAGACTACATTGCATGCCACCCAGGTTTTCAATTGTTCTTGGGTTTCAGAGTACTGAGGACTAACTTTCACCCGACCGAAATCTTGTGTTCGTCCTGGGCAATGCAACCCTAGCTTTACAGCATTAAACATTGCTAATCCACATGAATGCCAACATGGATCTGAGTTCAAAGAGCCAGCTGGTGGTGGCCATAAGGTGAATATTAAAATTGCTTGTACATCGTAGGCCGATCTCATGGGAAGACTCAATTGTGTTGAAACCAATTCTTTGACCTTTGCTGACAGAATGGGGAAAAGCGCGATATCTGAATAAATTCGTGATGCAGTTTCTAGTATAACCCAAAATAGTAAATCAGATTTCATGTAAATGTAATCGGGACCTTTGGATAAATCTAGAACGGGAAGATATGGATGATAGTGTGTCTGATATTCTAAAAATAAGCCCGATATCTGTTCTCTGGTTGCTGTAAAACCATACAAAGTTCGAGGAGTTATGTGTTGTGCTGTCAATCTTGGTAATGATCTTTCAGGCATAGATTCAGGAGTTTGTAACAAGGAGGATTCTGATATCCCAGAATCAGTCAAAGAAGGAGCTAAACGTTTAAGCGGACGTTCAGGTAATATTGGAGAGCTATTGATCTTTGTTAAATTTAAATCATGAGACGCAGATACAGGAGTGGGGCTGCCATTTAACGAGATCGACGAGACTGTGTGGGCGGTTTTGGATTCTGTTTCAGAAGATTTGCCTCGGGCAAGATCGAGCAAGGTTCTCGACACCATGTCTTGATCGGTATTTTGTGCTTCCAGGGACTTTCGAAGCTGTTCAACTTCCTTTTCCACTGCCGCAAGTCGTCTATAGTTGTTAGTACTGAGCAAAAGTAGCAGTAGTGATCCTAACTTACGCCCGTTTATAAGTTCGTTTGAAGCTGCTTTGAATCGAGCAGTCAAGATTGCGCTTCTGACAGCGAGTACATCGATTTGGAGCTCTTTCGTATGCGTCACATTTCACCTAAATAATTGATTAAATTATTGCACTATCAAAATATGAGTCAGTGTGTCTACCTTCTGCTGTCGGCACTCAACACAGGCAATTTTTCTTAGTCTGGCTGCCGCAGCAGCGTCTTCAGGCGACGCCATGCTAGTATCACCCTCATCGCTGCTCAGTTTTGATGAACCAGGAGTAAGTGCTGATAGTGGGGTTTTTGCTTGTGGAAGCATGTTCGGGTTATGAGCATCCATACTGAGGAATTTTGGGATGAGAAAACTAGGCAGTAAGTATTGAAGCACTATAGGCCACTTTGCGCAGACATAAGCGGCCCGTTCCTGCTGCGATCTTTTTCTGTCAAAACAAGTTCTCCAATATAGTAGATGCAATTAGCGATGATTATATGGATTGTCTGTCAATTAACAAACCCAATCGAGCACGATGTAAATAAGCTTGAATGGCCAATTAGTACGCCCGTAATCGGAGTGCGATGTCGGCAGCGGCGTTAGGAAGAAAGACTTAGCTCATCGCCGCCAAGATCAGCCGTCAAAAGAAAAGAAAAATGGGCATAATATCTTATTAAGCAAATAAGGTTTACATATTTACGGTCGGAGAAAATCAAAGTCATCAAAGTATCATTTATGTTATCACTAATTTATTTTCGAATTATTCTATTCTTTACCACCCGTAACTCCATGCAGCAACATATATGCCGTTCAAAAAATCATAAACAAATGCAAAAATACACTGAACCATCGTAAATTAGTTTTTAGCAAAACTGTAGGTGGGAACCTCAGCCTGAGGAGTAAGTCTGAAGGCATGGCGTCTCTCACCAGACTCCCAGTCAAGAAGAGCCGAGTGTACAGTACGGCGGTTATCCCAGACAACGACAGTCTTTGGCTCCCAGGCGGCACGAACATGGATATCAGCACTCTTGCTGATGAAGTCGTAAAGGAAGTTGAGGAGAGCGTCAGACTCTTCCCGCTTCATTCCCTTGATATAACGAGAGAATTGGGGGTTAACATAGAGAGACTTCTTGCCAGTGACAGGATGCTCACGAACAAGAGGATGGAAGGTCTCAACAGGGTCCCGACGGACGATACCGCCCTGAGCACGCGAAGACTGCGCCTGAGCAACTCCAGAGTGAAGAACCTCGAGAGTTCCGAGAAACTCGCGGAAGACGGGCGACAGTCTGTTGTAGGCCTCGGTGGTGTCGGCAAAGATTGTGTCACCGCCGGTCTCGGGTCCGTCAAGCATGGCGAGGAAAGTGACACCGGGCGGCTGAAGCTCGTACGAAACGTCCGAGTGCCAAGCGATGGAAGACACATGCTCCTCGAAGAAGGTGTCGTACACAGTGTCATTCTTGGAGCGATAGACCAGATGAACCTCGGGGTATCCCTTGGGCGCACCAGAAGTAGGATGGATGTGGTTACGGCCAAAGTGAGAAGAGAACTTTAGAGCGTCCTCAATTGACAGGTCAGCAAGATCTTGGTCGCGGAAAACAACGACACCGCGCTCAGCAACCAAACGGGCGAGTTCGTCACGGCCGGCCGACGAGAGAGACGAGAGCTGAACATTTCGAACTTCAGTACCAAACTTGGGAGTCAACTTCTTGATCTTTTGCGATCCTCCTTCGGGGAACAGATTGGGCAAGGCAGGGTCGGCCTTGGTACCAGGATCAACAAAGTCGAACAAAGTCAATGGAGGATAGTGCTCAGTGGTATCCCAGGTGGGTAAGTACTTTGGATAAGAGGCCTCAACGAAAGCGTCTCCGGCAAGCACAAGGCGTCCTTCGTCGTCCTTCTCGACGGTGGTGGACTCGTCACGGGTCTTGCGGAAGGTAGAGGCCGCAATGGACTGGATAGTGGAAAAAGAGTTTGACATTTTTCACGGTGTTTGAAGACCTTTGATCTGATAAGTTCCAAGTGAACGACTTATCGTTCGAGGGTCCTGCACCATAGTTATAGTCTGCCTTGTCAAGCCTCGATTGCGCAATTCTTGCGTGCTCGCCAACTCATCGCAAAAAGAAACAGAGCCGCACACGATTCTGCGGCGATTACAGAAGAATTAAGATTATGAATTTGCTGTATTGGGACTAGCGCGGATGATGTGATCTTGCGTCACCTCCTCAGGTGTAAATTTGTGTTCTCGCGAGCCCCTATCTACGAAAGATGTTCCTGAGCATGAGGTATGAGTATGAGTTTCGAAAATGCGGAATTCGTGGGAGTTGAACAGTGGGCTTTCCGTCGACACTATGAACGCCATTGTAGATGTCTACTCTTTCCACGAAGCAAAAGACTGATTTTCGCTTACTCCCCATTTGGGTTCTGACAAATTTACTCAAAGCTAGATTTTCGAACCATTTTTAAGCATCGAGGCGAGAAAGTGCTAGAAGTGTTTTGCTGATCCAAATTCAAATTTTGCAATTGCAGCTACTTATGGCGCATATTAATGAAAGAAAATGCTCTATATTCTGTAATGCTAATGCAAAATGATCATATTCATATGTACGTAAAATAAAGGGACTATTAACCTCTCCAGTACCCGCAAAACACCCAAAACGAATTCAAAAGCCAAAGCTCAAAACAACAAATTGCAAGATCAAATATACAAAGTCTATCCTTACAGGCTTGTGATCTTCTTGTCCTCTCCAATTACAACAGTCTCCTGTCCATAAACATCTGATCCAGTTTCATCGACATCTCTGGCCTGAATGACATCAGTCTCAGGGTAGACAGGGAAGGGAACATAAGTCTCCTTGGCTGGCCAAAAGTGGCAGAGAACCCAATATGAGAGAGCTGCGGCACCAGTACCGTAGAAGTAAGCAAGATCGTAAAGATGCTGGACACCGACCGAAACAGTGACGCTAGTGTTGACAGAGGGAATGAAACCTGGAAGAAGAGGAACCCAACCAATGAAGAATGCAACAAATGCACGCCAGTTGGTACCCCACTTGTTGTATCTATAGATACCATTCTTGTCGTAGAGCTCCCAGACATTATATTTCTTCTTGTGAACAAGGTAAAAATCAGAAAGCAAGATTCCAACAAGAGGACCAAGCCACACGGAATATCCAGACATGAAAGCAAGGAAAGAAGGAGCATTAGTCAAAATGTTCCAGGGGGTAAGAGCCAATGAACCAATAAAAGCAACAATAATCTGTCCACGACGAATGTTAATGTAGCGGGGGAACAAGCAGTTCAAGTCATTAGCAGCTGAGATCGAGTTGGCGGCAATATTAACACCGATTTGAGAAATAAGGAAAAAGAAGCCGCAGAAAAAGGCAGCAGCACGTCCTCCCTTTGAAGTCCAGTGGTCAATGAAGAGCAAAGGATCCCAGAGAATCGTGCCGTAAAGAGCCTTAGAACCTTGAGCAACGACGACACCGAAGAAGGTGACAAGACATCCAGTAGCGGGCAAAATAAGCATGGTGACGTATGCCGAACTGTTAGACTTGGCATAGCGAGTGAAATCAGGAACGTTCACAGCAAGGGTGGCCCATGAACCAATGTTTGCGTATAAACCAGCCATGAAAGCCCATCCCAGAGCAGAGCCCGTAATGGTAGACTCCATCTTCCAAAGTTCAGCAGAGTCAACATTAGCAATGGTCCATCCAATAATAGCAAAACCAATGATAGGAGTCGTGATTGACTTAATAGTGAAAAGCCATTTGAGATGATGCATGTTCACAAAGTGAACAGGGAGAATCAAAACAAAATAAACGACGTAAGCAGTCATCATCTGAGTATCAATGTTGGCATTAGCAGCCATGGTGTTCTTAACATTGTGGAAAGAAGGCCAAATTGCGTAAATCATTGATCGAACACATTCACCACCGGTGTAAGCGGAGATACCATACCAGAAAATACCAACAATCATACGCATGAGAATCATAACATAACTGAAGTAGTATCCAAAAGAAGCACGAGATTGGACAGAGAAGTTGACATGGTAAGTTGAACCCCAAACACCATTAAGAACGATAACAAAAGCAATAATAACCTGAGCGAAAGTAACACAGAGCAAAGCATCTCTCCAGTTCATTCCGACCTCAATCAAAGAGGCAGCGTTACGGAAACCAGAAGGAGAAAAGTTGTCACTAATCCAGTACATGATATAGTTGTGCGTGCGCCATGTTCGCTTAGAAACAGGAATAGGATCAAGATCTTGATTTAACTATTAGTAAATATATTAAAATAAAATGAAGTCTGTAGACATACCAGCATTCGAGCGACGCTCAGCATTTGCAGAGTCCAAACGGATACGGTCAAGCATCCGCGACCAAATGCTTCCTCCAGTTGATTTCTCAGATTCCATTATGAAAGACTAAAGACAAATGAATGAACGAAGCCTGGTTGGTGATGGATGCGAGAGACGAGGGGCACATTGCGTCTTTTTATATCAAAACCGCTTCTACGGGTACAGAGGGAAACCTACATAAAGTTTACTTGAGTCAAATCGACAGCAACACTGAGAAGCCACCGTTTACGGCGACGAGTCGGGTGGCTGATGAAAAATTGGCGTCGAGACATTAGTATCTCACAGCAAAAGGGTGGTGGCGGAATTGATAACAGACGATGATAACGGGCGGGCCGCGCAAAAACTTTACTGCACACGTCCTTTTATGAAAGTGGTTTGGTCTGCGGAAAGACCACGGCTTTCATAGACGGACCACTGCACAAGACACCGCACGGGACTGATATCAAACGTTAGTGCCAGGGTTGAAGATAACCGTGCCCAGAGTGTGCCCAGAGTTCTTGTAATGCCAACAATATTGGCTACATCTGATTTCACAGAGGCGGATGTAGCCAAGTAGCTTTCAGAAAACGAAACAAGAAAAACAGTTATGCCACTTTCCCAAAAGGGTTTAGTGATTTAATAAAAATCTATGCCTGACTCATTCGCAAATGTCCGATGTGTACGGGGAGTGCAAGCTAATCTCCACTAAAAACGCCATAGAGAATTGCGCGAAATAGGCACCGCAGTGCGCACTTTTCACCTTACTATCCTCTGTTAGGCAACTGGACTTGTCTCGTGAACACTGAGCTTGCGGCTCAGTGGTCTTATCGCACGCATACATTGGACCGGCAAGATTAAAATCCTATTTTCGTTATTCTATCTCTGCTGACTCAGTCGAACGCCTGACACGCCTCGTGTTTGCAGTCATCCCGGCAATTCCGTGTAGCAGACTGTGAACAATGTAGAGATTAAAACTAAGCAGCTCGACGAGTCAGACAAATGCCGAGCTCATCTAGGCGTTGACTCGTCGTCGGCCAAGCCCGCTTCTTGCTGACTCAACAATGGAAGTTTACAAACAGGAAGGTCTTCAATACTTCTGAGGTTGCCTGTGCTGTGCTGCACACGCAAAACATCAAAGCACACTGTGTAGTTCTTAGATCTGTGCTTATCGCGTGGGTGGTCAATGATACCAAAGACTTGGCCCGTATCAATCGAATTTGAGCATAGACTACAAAAAACGAGCACGAACACGAATTATCAACTTTGCAAAATGAGTCTGATCACTCCTCGCACTTCAGCTCCTGGCATATTGGACCGGGCGGATAGGCCCGTGAGGCGGCCGCGGCTTTTCGCTCGATTTCTCCCAACTGTCTTCTTATCGCGGCTTTAACCAGCAAGACATTCTTACTGCTGTAGGCCGTTGCTATTCTCGCCGGCATCAGATGTCCTATTGACTTGAATCCTTTAGTTGACTCGCGGGCGCCTCCTGTCTGTTGTATCTGAGTGATTTTGCATTAGGACATGCAAAAACTATGTAGACCGTATTAAAAGTCAACTCATCTGGACTAATCTTTCTGAAGCCATGATAGGCTTTTCAAATTCGTAGTTCACCGTTTTCTTGCCAAAAATTGTTTTTATCGGATTTTGTCTTGCCATACTCTTTAATGCTTCTGTGGGAATCGATCTTGTTAATTACAGCCATCTCACTTTCATTTTGCTTCCCTCAAAACTTCAATATTATATGTCACATAAGCTATCAAATTCATTTTCTGATCGTGCTTCAAATGTTAAAGTAGTAGCTAAAAATGATTAGCATTGTGTTTGAGCTTACGCTTACGAAAACGACAAGATCTTATCCGCTAGAAAAACTCAAACTTTAAATACGGTACACAAATAGAGGAACATGGCTGTTTAAGATAAAGAAAAACCAAGCATCACTCGTATTATGTTCAAAGTGTTTTGATAACAGATTGTTAATTTTTATTACTGCAACCTGCATTACCCCGGACTACAATAGCAAAGAAAAACCTGCAATGAGTCAACGTGTCAAGCCCATTAGAACTTGGCGACCAGGCACTAATCTCGGCCAGCTATCCCCGGTTGCCGAACTTTCCTCCAAGGATCGAGCTGCATCAACTTTATCATTAGACAAAACTATCAATTAATAAAGCTTTTGGACAACCTTCAAAGAGCATTATTGATTAATTTGATAACAGATGATATGTTGGTTCACTGTGTAGTTTATGTTTTGTCGGCGGAACGTAATCACTCCGGGCATGTGACTCATGCTGGTGCAGATGAGGCATGAAGAGAAGAAAACTCGATCAAAGTAGAATCTTGCGTCGTTCGTATAGCCAAACCGTATCTCAATACTCAATTCAAACATTGAAGCAAGCCACTTGCACGACTTCTCGTTAATGGCATCACGTGCAGAAATTTTACTAACCGCTTAAGCTCGCGCATAACTACATCATATATTGCCGCATTAGATTTTTGGCAAAAGTTTACAAAAATAATCAATAAAGTTCAGATCACGTGCTACACGTGAAGTACAAGACCCATTAAAGCCCTACACTAGACGAACCAAAGAATAATGTGTTCAACAGAAACTACGCTACGACTTCGGGTGCAGCGAGACCTTGTGCTACAAACGCGATGCTTCCTATAACATGGCATACTGCATCAAGGACAATCCAGCAACGGTCTGCCGCACAGAACGCTTTCTTTTTTTTTAGTTTTTTCAGCCGGTCAAAGCATTCGCTGAAAAATACATGGAAGAACAAAAACCAATTCAATGAACGAATCTCGAAAAAATCGACGTTTAACCTGTCAAATAATTCAAAGCCAATTCAATCCTTATGGCCAACTTTGGCATTATTCCCTCCTGAGTCTGACAGACGGCGTCAGAACCGAATTGAGCGAGCTGCTAAACTTATGGATAATGAGTTCCGCTCAAGTTTGGAGCTGGCTGATGTCATTGATTGGGTTATTGACACAAGTCCCAAGCCTCTACTCAAAAACGATCCCTCAGTGGAATCTTTGACAGACAGTATGAAAGATCGGTTAAAAGATTGGGAAGTTGTTATAATGGAAGGAGACGGATTCAGTAAACTTGTACGAAGCTTTTCATTTGATGAATTCCGCGATAGTTTTCTATTTTTTGCAAAGATATCCCAGTCTGTAACGAATACTGTGCATTTCCCGCAAATCGAATGGGAAAATAAGATGGTTTGGATTTCTTTGGCTACTTACGGAAGTGCGATTTCAGAATCGCGAAATCCCTCGGAGGCTCATTATATTTCGAAAGCCGATGTGGATATGGCTCTTGCGATTAATAATATATATGCAGAGGTTGTTGAAGCATCTGAAAGTAAGAGCGTCGCAAACGGATCTAAAAAGCCTTTACTTAGTTCGAGGATTGACGAGGTTGTTGAGTCAAAAGATGATGACTTATTAAATCAACTAGCGCAAGGAGTCCTATCTTTGAATGCCAGCTAACTATAGTAGTTAACGATTTATACGATATTTGGTACAAGGTTGAACTATTGTTTGGGAGTTTGAAGGTATTGATAAGGTTTCTATATAGTTTTAGTTTATGATACTGCATTTAGACATGCTGGTAGCCAATATATTATGTTGAATACGATTAAAAATCTGAACTACTATAACGTAGGGTTAGGTTATATTTATGATCAGACAACATCTACTATTTTGAAATAGTGAGAGTCTCAATGTTGTCGAAAAGTAGTCGTTTTTTAGGCCGGAAAAGGCTTACTTATTCGATTGCTTCTTACGCAAGTCTGGTTTTATCTCGCAACTTTTGTAACTCATCCTTCAGATATGCAGCGTCACCGAATATTTGGGAACCATCAGTAGGTCATCCTACTACAAATAAAGGTAGAAAGAAAACGAGTATACCTAAGCCATCAGTGGATTTGAATGCGATCAAAGAAAAAATTACTGGAATTCATGAATTAATTGCAAAATTTGCTGCGCTTGATGGAAAATTGGGGACTATTGAGGCTAAGCAGGATGAGATCGATATAATGATACTGCATTATAACTGGAAAATGGTGTCGCCAGATACACCAAATACTCGGCCTAGCAGCATCAGTTCATCTACTGAGCAGAACGATAGTGCTTCTGAAAGCTCGGACATATTGGAGAAAGTATTCACCTTCCGAAATTTTGAAGCAGCGTTTCTATTCATGACCAAACTTGGATTCTATTCCTCGTTCGAGAATCATCATCCCCGGATATACAACTTTTGGAATAAGGTTACAATTCGTCTGAGTTCGTTTGATAGTGTCAATAGTCGTGTTTTTATCTCTGTAGGGGATTTGAAGATGGGATTAGAAGCTGAATTGTTGGCAATTGGGATCAAAAATCCACAGATTGCTGATTTGACCGGTCGTGATGTAAGGGGATCATCAAACAAGTTGAAGGACATTCTACAAAAAGATATATACGCTCCAGATGATAAATCATAATAAATGCAACTAATAAATCAAAATAAACATACTATAATACACCAGTTCCACCTGCCAGTAAATCATTTATATCCACCCTTCTATACACTTTCAAACAGTATAAATTGATCCAGTAATGAACAACCATGTTGTCGTTCACTATTATCAGTTGCGTTGGAGAGAATGTACTGTTGAGAAAATTTAGCGCAGCCGTTTGTCCTTTTGCAGCAACGATTCTAGCGCCGGGCCACTCTGTTTCAGTAGCGACTCGTTCAATATGAGATAGGTCATCCACAGCAAAAGTTATTTCTCCCCGAGGAACGTTTGGATCACCGGTAAGTTTTATTGCTTCCAGTCTATTTTTATTACTTTCCGGCTGATGGAATAAAACAAACTCGCCACCATGCGAATCATAGTCTCCTATCCAAATACCTCGCAGCGGATAATCCTTGTTCGGTGTGTATAATGCTGGTAAAACCCGGGCTATAGTTTCAATCCTTTCGCCCATTATGACGCCATAGGAATCCGTATTCAAAAAAGATATCCGTCGGCGCAATCTAAATATATCTTTGCTATCGCCTCGCTTGACCACTTGAGCCCGAAATCCGGTTGGGCTTTCAGTACGTGCTCGTTCGTATGCAGGAATATGTAATGGTGGCCAGAGATTCATTTGTGGATATATTATTCGTTCAGGGTATATAGGAACGGCATGTATAAAACTTGTCGTCATACCTCTAGGACTTCTAGGTTGTGATATCTCCCAATTTTTGTCGTAAGTTGTGGTAGGTGTAAATTTTAGAATTGGAGCAGTTGATTTTTGTATCTGTGGATTGAAATCTTGCACAATAACTGAAGGATTCACGGACCACTCTCGTTCATTTGCTTCGCCTCTTGTGTACATACTGAATAGCTCATGTGCCTCTAAATGTCCACTTTGAGGATTATAGCGAGAGACATATACTGATCCATGTGGATCTCGATTGCCATGCCAGAAACCGGGCGTGAACCAAGTGAATTTCAGCAATTGCAGATACAGATCTCGATATGATTTGTAAGGAGCACAAGAAACTGGCATATTTCGAGGAATTGAAGGCCGTAGAATATCAAATGCGGCACTTCGCCAAATATCATCATGATTAAGTAAAAGGGCGTAAAATCGACGGCAGCTCAAAGCTATAGATAGCAAGGTTTGGCCATCTACGTTCAAGAGAATATTCGTCAAAATCTCGGTGGGCAAACTGTCAACATTCAACTTTGATGCATGTGCTTCCAAATTCTCGACGGTCATCTTCGAAGAAGCGGTATTTACTGACTTTGATCGAAGATATCTAATGACCGCTCGAGGTGCATGCGAATAGTGAGAGGCCTTGCTTTCATCCACTTTCACGGCTGGTATGAGTATCTGCCGCTACTTCGAGTAGGCGGAATTAATCTGTGATAAAGTTGCCAATTTTTCCTCTTTTTTTGAAATATTAGTGATTAATGTAGGAAAGATTGATTGCTAAGAAACTGGTAAATCCTTGTTGATGGCGTTGAATTGATAAACGAGTAGAGTTTCATTAAGCCGCAATCCGTTCGTTCATCATAATTGAGCACGAACGTCAAATAGTATTACGAAACTGCAGACTTGTTAACGAGAGTTTATAAACATGTGGTTTTCTATTTAACCGTTTTTACGTTTGGATAAAATTCTTTAATTTCTTTATAAATTTCTGACCTCACTGGATATCATATATAACCCCGCAGTGATCAGATAATTGCGATGTGTAAAAATAATAAAGCAAAATGATGCGGAACATTTCGCGGGGAACTGTGTTCTCCCAACGCTAAGAGTCTCTCAACATTGCCACCACCATTAACAAGTGAACAAGTAAACAAGTTTGGCTGCACCTCGCGATTCAGAAGAGATGGTTAAGGCACCGTTAGAAATAGACAATGATTTGGATAAACGTGACTTGGAAATTCTCACTCAATCAATCTCATCAAACAATCTAGATACATTGGTCTCTGCGCTGGCAGAAACTATGGGGAACGCTCTTCATAACGTGTCTCCTATTACCGCTACACCTATTCTTTCAGCCGAACAAGTTCCTGCTGAGATGTGTATGACGATGCTACCGTCTTATATTTATGCATTGCCTAAAGGAAACGAGAATGGAGTTTATGTTGCTATCGATGTTGGCGGATCAAATCTACGCATTGCAGTTGCACAATTCAGTTTCGAATCTGCAGGGGCACGGAAATTACTATACCAAATAGCAGTCGATCTAGATGCTTCTGTGAGAAGTTTAGATGGTGTTAGCTTTTTCAATTGGATAGCGGATCAATTACAGGAGGTTATACTTGTGTCTGAATCAAAGGGATGGACCAAAGAAAATCAGGAGATTCCAGTTGGATTAACATGGAGTTTCCCTTTACAGTACGTTTATTTTGAGAGGCGATTGACATTAGACTAACAGTGTAGATCTACGTCTGTTAACTCGGGAAAGATACTGAAGATGGGTAAAGGATTTGCTTCAATTTCTCAAGACATCGTAGGTCTAGACCTGAAGGCTTTATTTGAGAAGAGTTGTCGAATGGTTGGAATATCAATCAAGCTGCAAGCGTTGATAAATGATGCTGTTGCAGTCTTATTATCGCATTTACAAATTGATTTGCACCGAACAAAGATTGGTCTGATTGTAGGAACAGGCGTGAATGCTTCAGCACTTGTTCCGATATCAAGTTTAGAGGAAGAGAGGCTTTTGAGATGTAATCCACATGACGTGGAGAGATCATCAGATTGCATAATAAATACGGAGCTGTCAATATTTGGAGGCG
>JAJLWK010000161.1:0-24746 GCA_030570675.1 Myxozyma neglecta | reverse complement strand
ATGAGGCGCTTCGAAGCTGTCTTTCTGAACGGAGTAGATAACATGTCGACAAAAGACGTCAAAGCATACATCGAAGCCTATTTTCCTGACGAAGAGCCCAGACTTGAATGGGTGGATGACTCTTCCAGTAAGCTTTTTAAAATTAACATTACAGAATGAAGCAGTTTAACCAATGGAATCTAGTTGTACTGGTTTTTCGATCAGAAGTCGTCGCCAAAAAAGCTTTGGACGCTTTCACTTCAGAAGCAGAGTTCTACGACGGTGTTCCAGAGGAGGGAGCTTTTCGAACAGCAAAAGTACATCCTGAAAACGGAAAGCACTCACTAAAAGTCAGGGAAGCTTTATTGACTGACAAGAAAGAGGTGTGTTGTTCGACTAGAGATTATGAAAAAGTTACTAATCCAAGTAGAAAGCTGCTCATCTAAAAAGCAAATATTATCTTTTTAATGGTGACCCCAGAGAGCAAGAACTAGAGCGGAGGTACTATAATTTAATCAGTCAATATCTGTTTTGAATCTAACAGCATATAGGAGACATGAATCAAGATCAGAACGACGACATGGTCGTGACAATCGTTACTCCGAGCGAAGATCAAGGAGGCGTAGCGCATCGCCTTCAAAACGCCGCGACAGAGACTATGATGATTATCCATCGGTTCTGAAAGGAGATGATAGATATCCCCCAATTAACAAATCGTGGAGCTCAGACAGATACGCGCCTGATAGCGAAGCTGAAAAATTTGCTCGGAGAATGGATCGATACTCATCGCGTAAAACTGATTCTTACGATGACTATGAGTCAGGCCGACTTTCTCCGCCAGAAAGACGATCGAGAATGAGATCGCCAGATTACGAAACCGACGATAAGTCCTACAGGCTAAAGAAGGAAGAGGATATTCAGAAAGTATATAGTGACAAAGGTTTTGACACTCCCGAAGGCAGACTTGGTGCGCCTTTGAAATCTAGCATAGCGCCCGAAGAGCGTCTCAATGAAGGACGCGTTCGTCGCAATGACGACCGCCGTTTTGACAGACGTGTTGATGAAGGACGGCTTAACGAATATGGTCGCCTTGACTCGCGCTTTGATGACAGCCGATCGAGCGAGGGCCGTCTGATCGACCGTTTGGCCGAAAACAGGGGCGGAGAACTGGCCAGCCGCTTAGGTGGTGGTAGTGTAAAAACTGAAAGACTGGGTGATGCTACAAATGAAGGTGGCAGACTTACTTCTTCACCGGCTTCTGTGTTAGGAAGTCGACTGGGTCGTAAACTGGAGTCAGACTCGAACAAAACTGAGGACTCTTCGGATTTCGCAAGTCGTTTATCAGTCAAAAATGATGGACGTGGAAAAAGACGTCGCGCACATCACCTTGACTTTGATTAAATTAATTGCGCATGGCGATGGAAATTTTATGATCTTTATATTTTTTTCAAGTACAGACTTAGAGACCTGTTCAGTAAATATAATTAAAGGGTTCTGCAAGAAAGGTATATGGAATTGTATATTATTTGACACATGATTATGACTTATAAAGTAAATTCAAGACGCAGTATAAATGATATGTAGTAAAAACCCAAATTGCAGAAATGCGAATAGCAACGCTTAGTGAAAAAAAGAGCTTGGATTTACTGAAATTTGATGTTGGGCAGCTTGCTAGAATTTGTCAATAAATTAATTTCAACAGGAGAGAAAACAGATTGCAGTCGATTAAGTTTTGTGTTTAGTACACGATATTCGTCTCGGCCAATAGCCAATCTCTGAAAAAAATCTCTGAAAATTTCAAAAATAAAAACAAAATAAATTGTGTATTTTGTTTTCAGCATAAAATTAATTTTAAATAATAACGCAAGCCTTTGTCGTGACCCAGTAATTATCTGATTTCAATCGTAGTTGTGAGACTTGATGTGAGACCAGATGGTCGCCGCACTGGTCACTAAACTCAATTCGCTATCTACGAGATTATTGTTCTGATTGTATCTCTTTCCGCCTAACAATTCTGTCAGACAGTTCACTCTTATCTTCAAGGATTGAGCGCATAAAGTATTTTTTGGACTTTAGGCTGTTTTAGTTCAACTCTACTGTTCTTTTTGCATTTTGGTGAAACAGTGGTAAGTAACTTAGATAAGTACTGATGGTTGTAATTGTTATCTACTTACAGATTTCTACAACTTGTATATTTGATTGGCAGGACCTCAATTGAAGCACTTTTCTGACATTACTAGATACAAACACGACATGCCATCGCGTGACAACGTCCACGTTATCGTGGCGCGATATCTTCGCGACAATGCCTACAACTCAGTAAGTCACAAGCCGATAATATGATTGCTCAATTAGACTAATCTCTCAAGACTCTTGATGCATTCAAGGAGGAACTTGGAATAGAAGACGATATGATTCCTTCAGACCACTCTATCACTCTAGAAAGGTGAGCATTTGTACATGCTGTCAATTTAAATGATGTACTGACATGAAGAAAAGTATAATCGAGCAGAAGAGACTATACGACCTCGCGATGGGCATTCAAGAATTAGAAATTAAACCAGAACCTCAAGACGCTTGGACTCTTCCTGCACCAACATTCATGACTCTCATTCCCGAGCAAACTGCGAACATTCTTTTCGTCGCTGTCGCCAATCTTTCGATGCCCACTTCAACTGAAGACCCCGAAGCTGGACGGTCAGTAAGACCTTGTGTATTGGTCACTGAGGCAGACCGATCATTGCGGATATTTGACTTTTATACCCTTGATGAGCTTAAAGTATATACTCACTTACACTCGTCCCCTATTTTGACACTCGAGGTTCTTGACGAATCTGCCATTGTCACTGGTGGTATGGATGGTAGACTCGTAATCTCTGATCCAGCCACAGGAGACGTTTTGTTGGAGCTGAAGGATCACTTCAAATACCTGGTCAGAATTACAATTTCAAAAGATCAGAAGTATATGGCTACAGCTGGATACGACAAGAAGGTACACGTGTACTCTATTGAAAGATCTGAGGACGTACCTTTCAAGTTGGAGAAATTGGGGTCCCTATCATTTCCCACAAATCCTGAAGCAGTTGCTTTTGTATTCCCTGACGGTTTTGACTCTGAGCCAAAGTTGATTGTGTCAAGACGTGATTCCACATTCTTATACTATTACAAGTTGAAACCCAATTTAATTGAGTTTGCTCGCCATAATCTGAACCCAGAAAGTAACTCGTGGGTATCGTTTTGCGCAATGGATATCTTACTTGATCCTACTGAGCAGAAATTCATCAGCGTTGCTACTTCAAACGTTCCTCATATGAGAATCATGATGCTTGAATCTGGTAATGATGCGATCCTGAAAAATGCATTCACACGAGCTCCTCAAGATGCCTATTCTACTGGAAGAATTGCATGGAGACCACAAGGAACGGTAAGTAAATTCACAATTCCCGGTTCTACATAAATTTGATTGCTAATTTTAAACAGGGCATTTGGTGTAATGGCGATGATGGATTGATCAGAGGTGTCGAGCTTTCTACTGGGGCAGTTGTCGCTGAACTTAGACATCATGAAGGAAAAGTTAAGGCCATCTATGCTGGAATGGTTGATGGCAAGGAAGTTGTAGTTTCCGGTAAGTTACACGACTGGGCATTCATCAACAATACATATCTAACAAATTCTTTAGGTGGATTCGATAAGACTATTGCTATTTGGGAAGTTGAGAAAAGATAGACAGATGAAGTTTGATTCAGGTGGGTGTACATATTATGTTGATTAAGTCATAGAAATGTATATTTTCAGTACATTTACTTCCAAGATAAAATACCACAAAACTAAATATTGGAAACAGTGTCAGGTCTATTTAAGAAACACAGCTTTCTTTCTGTAATTTCTAACAAATCGGAAAAGTAGCAAAATCAACAATTCTACTTCTGCATCATTGTTAGTACCATTAAATGACAGTCAACAAATGTTTCAACTTACGATCTCTAAACATGAATAGCAATCCCTGAACAAGAACGCCTTTGGAAATTTGTGGACCCAAGCCTTTGAATAAACCGTTTATACCCTCATTTTTCGAAAGATAAGTTAATGCATCAATGAATGAATTAAATCGCTTTTCGTCCTCTTTGGGTTTAGACTGAGTCATTACTTTAGCAACAATCATAGGCTGTGTAACGATTGTTGCCATGGATTTAGATAATGCTCCAAGAAGGAAAGAATCATATGCAGTCAGATTTGGTTTTTCGTGGAAAATTATGTCGCGGAATCGTTGATACATGCCATAAGTAATAGCAGGATTAACAACCAGCACCAAAGACGCTTTAAGACCTCTCCATAATCCACTGGGGCCATCTTCTTTAATAACCTCTTTTCCGGTTTGGAAAAAAGCAGTAGGTGTTTCTTCCGTCTGTTGTCGGGTTGTCACAACACTGACGGGGATGGTGAAGATCTGAGCCAAGGCGCCTGCGACAGCACCCAGAACCAGCTCCATAGCGGTTGAGATGACTGGATAGCGCTTTTGATATGCAGATCGAATAAAGCCGTACCAACTGTAGAAGATGTTAAAATAATCAAAAAATATCGAGAAGTAAGGAGACTGACTAGAAGTATGCAAAGTTTGTGGAAGCGACACCAAGAAGCGATCCAGGTAATCCAGTGTACAGAGCATTTAAGCCACCTTTCTTGTAAATTTTGTGCAATGCGTCGATGGTATTTTTATAGTATGTGTCATCTTGACTGTATAAAAACTATTTTAGTCATGCTCTCGTAGATAGGAAAGTAGGCTATGCAACCAATTATGCATAAATCAAATACATTTCACCTTTCTCCGTGTCTGATGTAACAGCCGTCGGTCGTTTTTTCTGAACTTGAAGTTTGGTTTTGGCACTGCAAGCACAGTCAGTAGCCAGTACTTAGTACTAGAGTGTTGGTAGCAAAACGTACATATCAAGAGGATATACAATTGTGTTTGCAATTACCGCACCGGCAGCGCCGGATAGCGCATAGCCCCATGGAGGCAGCACTTCTTTAGAATGAGCCGGCATTGTTTATGGTATTTTAACAAACAGAAAAGTTAAGACAATATCTACTCAAAATAGCAGTAAAACGAGCACTAATTGGACAGAACGAACAGATAAAACGCGTACGCGCAATCTTTGATATCACGGACTTAGAAAAATTGTGGACTGAGGCGAAATGACGTAATAAAAGCCCACTTTAGCCTTCAATTGCAGTTATTTGACTTTATCAAGCAGCGAAAAAAGCAAAGTTTGTAAATTGCACAAAAGACAACCAACTCAACAAAACAGCGAAATCTAAGTGGTTTATTATATGGATTCTACTCCTCTACTTCTGTGCCGGCGATTACTTCTGGTCGCCGCGATGCCCCGCAGCTCGGGCCGAGCTTCACGGGTTTCTTTTCACCCAAAATAATTACAACCTTATTATCAGGGGGGCTTGCCTTATTGGGATTAGACATGAATCACGGGCACGGGATTTTAATCTGATGGGAGACCGGGGTTGATAATGACATGAATCTATTTGGCTCGACCCATGGACACGCGACCTGAAGTTCGCGCAAAGGTATCTTGAATGAACATGTCTAAATTAATTGAAAATTTAGTGATTGATTTTTTAGAATGCTTTAACTAGGGCTCGCAGTCTTTTCGAACGCGGTGAACGGCATGCTGCTCTGCAAGCTGCGCTTGAAGCCAGCTCATTGTTTATCGATGCCACTAAAATAGCAGAGTCGAAGGCAGAAAAAACAAGAATCAAAGATCTTTTTATGAGTGCAGCTTCTCTGGCGGAAAAAATAAAATCGAGTGCTGAATTGAACGAATTGGCTCCCTCAAAGCTCGATACTAAAGATTCTCAAATACCTGCGCGTCGACGGCCTTCATCTAAAAGAGCTTGCAAAGAAACGCGCTTTTTTGCAGATCTACAGCTGTCTAATAAAGAGAAGGCTATTTTATTACGAAGCTCAAAAATTGGCGATTGTGTCTTCCCTCCTTGGGAGTCTTCAGATACACTGGTCACAAACACATCAAACGCTTTTATGTATGTTTAGCTACAGATCTGACAGAACAGTGTATTTAACAGTCCTAGTGATCCTCTCGGATATTTGCCTCTATCTCCCGATCAAAAAAACTTTTTTGCTGGTTGGAAGAGACCTTCAGAAATATGGGGTGATGAAGCTACACTATTTAACGATACGAGCGTCTCGAAGAGTCGTATTCCTTCTGATTTATGCCAGGTAAGTACTCTGGTCAATCAGTGGAGGAGATATTAAACATTTTTTAGGACATACTACCTGATTGCTCGGTTGTTGCATCTCTGTGCGCAATATCACAATGGGAAGAAGAAGTACAGCAAGAGGTAACCTATACTTTATTGTTATGTACTAATGTTAATCTCACTGGGCTGATATGTCTAAACAGCTGGTTTCTGATATTTTATATCCAACTACTCAATCCATAGACGGAAAGTATGTGACGAGACTGTTTTTCAACGGGGTTTATCGCAAGGTATACATCATCTTCACTTTTTTTGGTCAGTGTCTAACGAACTAGGTTGTAATTGATAATTTTCTCCCGACCTCGATCTGTTCTCGTTACATTCATGTCACTTCAAAGTCTAAAAAAAATGTCTATAGTCCTGCACTTCTTGAAAAAGCATATCTGAAGGCAATGGGAGGTTACGACTTTCCGGGTTCGAATGCTGCTAGTGACATTTTTGCTTTTACAACATGGATACCCGAACATATTTTACTACATAACGACGAAATTGATACATCACTACTTTGGAATCGACTAATAACCGCATGGAGGTTTCACGATCTACTCGTCACGATAGGGACAGGAAAACTGACCGACGAAGAAGCTAGAGTATTCGGGCTGGTCAGTGAGCATGACTACACAATTATTGATATGCGCGTTTTAGATAATGGTCAACGTGTAGTCTTAATCAAAAATCCATGGAACGTTGAAACTCAGCACCAAGTATCTAAACTAACGGCTGATATCAAGATGGCAATGCCATTAACTGATGATTGCTCCTGGATGGATTTTGCCCGAATGTGTAACCGCTTCAACAGTTTGTATTTGAACTGGAATCCAGCTTTGTTTAAATTCAAGAAGCAAATGCATTTTGAATGGGATATGAAAAGTGGTGTAGCAGAAAGAAGTTTATGTAAGTTCTATTTAGTTCACGGTTGTCCAGGTTGTACTGATTTCACTAGCCGCGAGTCCTCAAATGTGTATTAGAAATAACGGAGGTCAGCTGTCTAAAGTTTGGATTCTTTTGACAAAACACATAACAAAAGATGATCCAAAATCTTATATCACATTACTTGTTTTTAATGATCCAGGGACTAAGGTGTACATGAAGAAGCCAACGATTACGAAGGTAAGAGAGGAATTTGGCAAATTACTTCCTACCCAAGCTAATCGTCACAGTCAAACTATGTGGACTCGTCCCAAATTTTAGTTCGAGTGGATATTCCGCCTAACACGTCCTATACAGTTGTTGCTGCTGCACAAAGTGAATCGCATAAACAACACGCTTTTTCTGTTTTTGCATATTCCTTGGACCCCATCGAATTAGGGCCGGCGAGCGAGGTGTACTCAAATGTCATAGACATCTACGGACAGTGGACTGAACTCACTGCTGGAGGAAATACTCTTTCGCCAAGTTATGCATATAATCCCCAATATAAGCTGATAGTCAACGAGGATTCGATGTTACAAATGTTCGTCGAAACTAAGTCTAGCATGCCCATCTATGCACAGATAACATGGGGACGTGGTCAACGAGTGTACACGTAAGTAGAGATCATGTATAGTTATTTAACAAAAACTAATGAACTATAGAATTCGACCGCGGGATATTGTGCTTGATACCGGCGAATATGGAATTGGATGTGGAATGACCAAAAAATGTGAAGTCATGAAAGGAGAATACACGGTTGTGGTATCGTTGTACGAGCCAGGAGTTATGGGTGATTTCGATTTGCATTTGACTTCAAACAAGCCATGTCAACTAGTTCGGTTACCTGATCTGCAAATTAAACAATCATAGTCAGACTCTCTTGTGTAGAATATTGGCATGTTTGGTGTCTAGAAGTATGAGGCTTTAATGTACATGAAATTTTTTCAGTCCCTATAGTTACAGCAAATTTTTGATTTGTACATTAATCTCCGTTGTTTCTCCGAGCATATCCACCTCTGCCCGGATCATAATCATCTCTAAACTCATCTCTGATTTGACCACCAGATTTACCACGACCATACTGCCTTCCTTCTTTGAATCCCGGATCAATATCAGTACGAATTGTTCGCTCATCAAGTTTTGATTTATTGATATATTTCATGCATTCTAGCGCATCGTGATGAGTATAATATTCGACAAAGCAGAAACCACATGGTGTTTTGCTAAATCGATCTAATCCCATAATGATCTTCTTTACTTCGCCGACCCTATAGAATGAGTCAGAATATGGCCATAGAGCGGAAACACATTGATACATACTTTGAGAATAATTCCATAATTTGTTCTTCGGTTGTGTAAAATGATCTGTATAAAGTTAACGAGTCTGGCCTATTAAAGCTTCAAAGTCAAACATACAAATTTCCAACGTAGAGAGTAGCCGACTCGTCTAAAAGCTTCTTTTGTAACTCCGCTTCAGCTCGATCAGCGGAGTTTCTCTATATCAAACAATCAACGTTAGTATGCACTCTGGCATAATCAAAGTAAAAGACATACCATTTTCTTGTCCACATAAGTGCTGGGAGCATCCAGCCTAATTGCTGAATGTACTAGGTATTTTGGACGAGTATCTAGTGACATTTTTATTCGTATCGATTGTAGTTTGTGAAAGAAATTCTGTAAGAAGATTATCGACTAGAAAGGCATTTTGTGGAGCCGCCGCACGGTCAAAGCGACTTCAATAATCGATCCGGAATATTACAGATTTGTATACCATATGGCAATATAACTTTCTATATCATGCCAGTCACAGGGTATGAGTTTTGCTATTCTTTGAGTGCTTGAATTTCTAATCAGAATTATAGATTATACGTGATTCAAGATCCAGGAACCAACGCGAGTACAATATCTAGTATAAACGACAAAATTGCCCGTCTCTTTCCCAAAGTTTTAGGCAAATGGTTTTTTGAATATAAACTGTTTAGAGAAAACCCAGAAATTAGTGCACCAGGAAGAACAGGCTCGTTAGCTCATGCCGATCAGTATGCTCAACAACAACAGCAGCAGCATCATCATCAAAATAAATCTCGATTTCTCTCACAATTGCACATTTCGACATATGACGATGATGTATTCAACTTAATAGACGATCCAGTTGATTTTTCAACGTCTAGAACAGGCGTCAAGTCAGATACAAAACTGTTGGCTGTATTTGATCGAAATATGGATTCAATTGTGGGTTCGAAATTACAAAGTATGTGGCTGTTACGTCAATCTATGAGAGCTGATGGCCATGCTTTTGCGATTGGGGAGAACTTCATTGTGCGGACGGCAAACGTGACGCAGAATGGAATGTTTAAGTTTTTGGTTATTGAGGTAGGCATAGCTAACTATTTTGAGGTGATTAAAATTAATAAGGATTTTAGGTTGAATATATACCTAGCACAAATCTCGAAGAATCGAAATCACATCTCTCGGAGTTTATTACTCAATGTGAATTTCCTAATGGTCGAATATTTTACGGAGACACAATCAAGATATATCGAGAACCCAACGAAGATTTAAGTAAATTTGGCAAACTAAATCACTCGTTACAGTTTATGGAATTTTTCAGAATGAGACCGTCTGGTTAAAGTAGTGCATCGAAAGGGAACGAAGTGTAAGATAATATAGAAAGGTCATTGTATAAGTACATCAGACAGCATGCAAATTAGGAACTCAAAAACAAAATAACCAACGATTTCAACACTCTATATGCACCCACAAACCAAAACACAAACGACCCAATAGAGGAAAATACAAGAACATTGCAGTCAATTGAAATAAACGCATGAAACTCTACTCAATCTCGGCCACCAATACAAAACTTGTTAGAGAGCCAGCAGCTAATCCTAAATTCAAAGCTAAGCCCATGAATCCTCCGGCTGCTTCTTTCTCATTATCATCAACATAACTTTCAGCGTTCATCATAGCACAGCTTCCAAGATATCCATTTGTGAGACCAAAACTGAATTGTAAAAACATGTATACAAAGTCGCTAGAAATGAATGCACCCTCACCATTAACATTGCATAAGAAAAATAACGGGATGAAGATTAGTCGGAGAAATGATAACAAGGCCAAGCGTTTTTGAGAGTGAACCACCAGTTGTGGAAACCCACAAATAAGACGTCCACCCAAATCACCAGTATTCCAGATCAAGTAGGCTAGAGGGAAGAATACACTAGGACGATACCATGATCTAAGAGAGGAAACTCCTTCAACGTAATTGACTGAATAGATCGAAGTAGCGAAAACAGGAAACATTAATGTGATTGCAAAAGTGAAAGCAACAGCGAATGCAGAGTACTTTAGTTTGATTAATAGAGTTGTAAGAGGCACATATTCGTGATTAATTGCTTCTGATGCAATACCCGCAATCTCACCAGATAATCTAGGAGCTGAAACAACAGGAGGTGCACTTCCATGAGTGATGACTGCCCGTTGTCGTCTGTGAAAGGAAATAAAGAAAAGAAGTGCGATGAATGTAATAGCTGAGGCAGTCAGAAAGTATATAAAAGAGCTAGCAGCTGTTGAAGTTTGTCCTTCTTTTCCTGCTTTAGTAGATTCCACAGATACTACTGAAATAATCTGTGCAATTGATGGAAGAACGCCTGCGACTGCTTGTCCAACCATAACTCCTTGCGTATACGCCGGAGTGAATAAATTTGCAATAGCGAAACCTCCATTCTGTGCCAGTGAAGTTGCAACAGCGGAGAAAAAAACCGCAATAAGAAGGTAAATGAAATAAACAACTAAATGCCAAGCTTCTTCTGTAATTGAGGAAAGAGCCAGAACGGTAAAATTAACAATATTTAAAATAAGAGCAAGCCAAATTCGATAGGTATAATTAGCGTGTCTTTGCTGCTTTGACAAGTAAATCATAGCAAGAGTCGCAGTAACTGTACTCGTTGTCATAATAACTATACACTTGTCAGTGCACGCTACTAAAATGAAAAGCAGGCATAAAAACATACAACTCTGGAAATTATCCCGTAAAAACTCGTCTTCCTTAAATCTTTCTTGAAAATATGCTGCTGCACTGAGAAAGCAATTCCAAGGCCAAAGCATAGCCAGACCTATCCTCAAGACATTAATTTTCTTCCACGCAAATGAGCAATTGATGTATAAATACGCACCCATGAAAACAAAAGCCCAATAGTCCATAGAATTATATGCTTCTTTGGCATCTTTCATCATTTTTGCACGCGCATCAGCGTCATTTGCCTGTTCAAGACTATTGCTGTTCAATGCGTCTGCAGCAATAATATCATCCTCATTTTGAATAGTGCTTGAGTTTGAAAACTCTGAAATAGAATTTTGCGGCAATGCCTCACTTGGAAGTAACCGAGTTCTGACAGAATCTTGAAAATCTGTCATTTTATTCTATGCCCCTGCAATCTGCGAAATGCTACACGGTTGCGGGACTGATAAGAAAACGAAGCTTATACGCGCGGTGCACTCTGCACGAGCCCTTCGTGAAAGTTACCGGCAGAGTGCTGCTCTGTTTTGGGAAGTTACCCTCATTTAAATCTACATTTGGTAAGTTTCTGACCAGAGAAACAACAAAATGCATTTTTGATATAAGGAAACTAGGTGTCAAAAATATACGATGTACACATATTGTTTAAATCTAAAAATGTCATAGTGCATTTATTTTTCCTTGTTCTTCATATTAAAATATAAAGCTGCGGCACACATCGCTTTAATATCTTGAGTAACAGTCAACAATTCAGATAAAGGTACGACCTTCAGTCTAATTTTTTCCCTTTCATTTTCAGCTCCTGTAGACTTTCCTTCTAATTTTTCAGTCTCATTTACATCCATTAATTTCTTACAGTAAAAAAACTGTAACTGCTCATCACAAGCACCTGCACTAGTATAAACTCCTCCATTCGTTGTATATAGTGGTTTTAAATCCTGAGGTGTAATTTCAATTCCACATTCTTCTTGAAGCTCTCTTTGTGCGGTAAATGAGAGAGCACCGTTATGATCTGCTTTATCGCCGTGGTCAAACATTCCTGCTGGGATTTCATGCATCGCCATTTCTGAACCAGCAACTCGAGGTTGTACAGTGATGATTACTTTGGCCTTACCTATTGATTACACAATTAGTATTATGTGACTTTGAAGAAAATAAGAACGTACTGTCGTCGTAATCTGCGGGATCATTGGCTGAGGGATTTAATGAAGGATATACCAGGACTAACATAGCAACAGCTTGACCTCGTAAAAACACAATTCCTGGCAACGAGTTTCCAGTATCATCTTCCACCAATGCTTTAATCTTTAAAAATCCCAATCGTTTTCTAGTAAAGTTAGTAAACTTGTGGACGGCATATAAGGTTCAGGTTATACAGACCCGCCAAAAAAATCCGCACTCTGGATTTCAATTTTCTTTAATTGATAGTATGTTCCTTTATTATCAGTCTGATTAAAACCGCCTATTACAGGGGTAGTTTTTAGACTGTTTTGAAGACGATCAAACCAGCGGATAAACGGTTGAAACTTTTTAATGTGCTCTGCGGTAAGTGATGAAGTAAGATGAGGAGCGATTTCAATTTTAACAGAGTTGTAAATAAATGATGAAGAAACGTTTGCGATTGTGTTTAAAATTCCGGATTTTAATGACATTTTTGCTATTTATTTCCAGTAAAGAAAAAAAAGAGTCTAGGAATACAAGAAGAAACTTTCTCGATTTATCGAAAGATTAGATGCTTCATGCAATGACGACACTATGTCAAAACTCCCAATTGAGCCGCATGACAAGTGTAGACCTAGACCGTAGACGACTTGAAGGTATATATAACTGGAAGAATTTGCATTACTATTCGGGCAATTGATAGATAAATTGTTTAATTATTTGAGATTTGATAGGTTGGAGTTATGAGTTTTGGAGGTTTTGCGATAAAAAGAGGATCAAGAAAGTTTTTGGTAATTGTGAGAAAAGAGATAAGACGACCGTACGCTGTTAAATTGAATATTCGAGGTGATATCAATGCCTCTAGAGATTATTATTATTACTTAAAAAACAGCAAGCATAATACAGAGTTGAAAAGGCACTATGGCACAACAATTAAAGAGGTGACTCCGACAAATTTCGGGTTAACAATTACGGATCCATTAGTACTTTACAGACAATACGTTGACTCAGGTCGTCTTAGACCAGATGAAGCACAACATCGTGCCGCGATTGAATTTCAAAAATTATACTACCGCGTTAAAGATTATATGCCAACAGATGATTTCCAACGACAAGTTGAGAAGCTTTCTGCGTTGTTGGATGTATGTAAATGTTGCAGTTAGAAAATGAGCGAGGACTAAAGTATTTAGGAAGCGGAAGAGAAGGAACCGGAGAAAAAAGTGGCTTGGTATAGTCCTGAACGAGAGACGTTATCGTTGATTAAAAAACTCTCAGATGAGGAAGAGGTTTATTCAGTTAAAGCGCCACAAGGATTAATGATTCACGGAGATGTGTAAGTATTAAATAATACTTATCAATTGCTCGCTAATAAGAATTAGTGGGAGCGGAAAATCAATGTTGATGGATTTATTCGCAGCATCATTGCCACATGGCTCGAAACGAAGATGGCATTATCACAATTTCATGTTATCAGTATACGCAAGGATTCACCGCGAAACGCAACGCAATCAGGATGTACGGTATAAAGAAGAACGACCAACGATAAAACAGCGGACAAAGTTACAGAATGAATATGTTTTATTAAAAATTGCGCAAGAGTTGGTTGATGAGAATGCAATTTTGTTGTTGGACGAGTTTATGTTGCCGGATATTGCGGCGGCGAAGATTGTAAAGACGTTGTTTACGTATTTTTTTAAGATGGGAGGAGTTTTGGTTGCGACGTCTAATAGGTTGCCAAAAGGTGAGGTGTGCCGAGTGTTTTATGAAGGCATTATCATATTAATCAATAATAGAACTGTATTCTGCTGATTTCAGAAAATCGCAGTTTGGATCATTCTATGATATTTTACATTCACGATGCGTATCATACGACATGCGAAGTGAAAATGACTGGCGCGATATTTTATGCAACGAAGCGCAAACTACTGGAGCAAGATACTGGGTTCTTGGAGAACACGACGAAGGCGAGTGGCAGACTATGTTGAGCGAGATTGCATCTTCACCGGGACTTGTTTGTGAAGATAAAGAAGCACAAGAAGATAGTATAACAGTGTATGGACGGGAGTTGAAGGTGAATTGGAGTAAAGAAGGGCTTGCTATGTTTACGTTTGAAGAGCTTTGTGATAGTGCGTTGGCTGGTGCTGATTATATTTCAATTGCGAGTAGGTATCATACTATTGTGCTTGATAAAGTACCAGTTCTGGGACTTACGAAGAAGAATCAAGCAAGACGATTGATTACTTTACTTGACGCACTGTATGAATGTCGTGTGAGGTTGATTATTCGAGCAGAGAGGGACGCAGACAGACTTTTTTTTCCCGAAGTAGCAGAAGCAGAAGCAGCCGCAGCCACAGCAGCCGGAGAATCGAGAAAAGAAGAAGATTCTCTAGAGTTGGAAATGTATTCAGAAGTAGATCTTGACCTGTCTAATCCGTATCGACCGAATGTGTCTGCATACGACGAGACTGAGCGGGAGAAGAAGTTTGCGAGTGCGGCTGCACCAGAGACAAGCCAGAAAGGAGATTATACACGGTCATCAGCATTTACAGGAGAAGATGAGCGGTTTGCTTTTAAAAGAGCTATTTCGCGGTTGAAAGAGATGACAGGATCAGATTCATGGTGGGAAGAAGCGCAGTGGTTACCATTAGACGCGGCAGCTCGAGAATGGGAAGGTGGGAATGAGAGGAGTACAAGACGTGACGCGTCAGAGGAATTTAAATCAAATATGCTTGAGCGGTATCAGCAAAGAGCAGAAGAGGCGCCAAAGTTTAGTGTCGCGCATATCTGGTCTATGGTGCGGTGGGGAGAGGGACGGCGGAGGGATGAGCGGACGCGGAGATGGATGCGAGGATCAGAGGCATTTGGAGGAGACACTAACTGAACAGGTCTAGCGAAAAGTATAATGAGCACATGTGTGCCATGTTGCTACTTTGATTCTTTAGATCAGATGAATATCAAGATCATAGTTGAAGTTGGCGTTCTTATAAGTTTCTACGCTATCCTCGTCTCTATCTTCCTTTTCAAAATCTATGATCTTGAAGTAATTTATAGCGACAGAGAATGTCTCAGAGTGAAGTATATCGTCATCGAAGCTATCTATAATAAAATAGTCTCTATTTGAGTTTACAGCGTATCAATATTAAATATAGAACAGTCCCACTCGTACGCGTAAGACAGAAAAGCGGGCTTTGTCATTTGCAAAGGAATGAATTGTAGGAAGCGGAACGTTGGGCTGGAAACAAGAAAGAGGCTGGGCTGCGGGCGAGTGTGACCAGAAACAAACGAAGTTCCCAATGCGGCAGAGTGTACACACAACGCAGCCTCGCCGGGAACAGGCTGCATAGACTAGACTACGGCGGGAATGCAGCACGACGAGGTTATGAGCTTCCACTATCACACTTCTGTCGCTATCGGCAAGCCTACGTGCTTCTGAGCTTTGGCAGTCACACACATTGAAACTACACAACACCAGCAAACCGAATCAACTCATACACGCAGAATCAAATAAAAAGGCACGGCAAAACTCTAAAGATGAATAATAGTAATCCAGAGATAAAGTTTCTTGGCGAAAGGGGATGCCTGGCGTTTGCAGCTGCAGCCGCAGATGCGGGTGTGCATTAGTGCGGCTTGCCGCGTGAGGCTTTCTTTTTGAGTCGTGGCTTTGAGCTGCGCAGAAACGGATTGAGGAACGGAGGCTGGCTGGCGGTGATGATAGTAAACGCTGTGGATTGAACAATAGCCCGTTCTATTTCCAGGTATCGTTCTAACAGGCCTCTTTGCACGATCTTTTGGGTCGCGGAAGCACTTGCTGCGCGCAACGCACAGCTCCTTCGCCACGTGCGATGAGCCAAACGGTGGTCAGGCACAGACAAGAAAGAATACTCTCTATTTCTCTTTGTCGCGCATGTCGTCTTCTAATAAATATCGTGTAAGTCATCATAAAGATTCTAAAACTATTACGTTTGTAGTATTAGGCATTGTAGTCCAGCACGTTCTGCCCAGTGCTGCATTCCTGTGCGCGTTTGTGCGCGCCTGAATTGGGTTTGGCCTCGACGCGTCAAAACGAAAACCAAGCCGCACACCGCCTTTTATCTCCCCTCCGCAGCCTTTTTTCTTCTTCACATCCTCTTCGCTCTTTTCTTGTCTTCCCTTGTCTTTTCTTCTCTTTCTCTTTCACTCTTTCTCTTTCTCTTTCATTCCTTTGCGAGTTGAAGATGCTGGCTTTCCGCTCGTTCTTAATAGCACTCTTCGCAGCTCTTTCCTTCGTTAACGCGGCCCCATCTGCTAAGCGCTGGCTCAACTTTGGCTACGGTCTAGGCGAAAAAGTCCGCGGAGTAAACTTGGGCGGCTGGTTGCTTCTTGAGCCATACATTACTCCTTCTCTTTTCCAACAGCTTAATGGTCCTGTTGATGAGTATAATTTCTGTGCCACTCTTGGCCATGACGCTGCGTTGGAGGTATTGACTAAGCACTGGGATACTTGGTATTGTCGTGATGACTTTGTAAACATGAAAGCGGCTGGTCTTAATCATGTTCGCATACCTATCGGATACTGGGCCTTTGCATTACTTGACAACGACCCATATGTTCAGGGTCAAATATTCTATCTTGAGCGCGCCCTTGAATGGGCTCGAGAATGTGGTCTTAAAGTGTGGATTGATATTCATGGCATGCCTGGTTCTCAGAATGGCTTTGATAACTCTGGACTTCGCGACAAAATTGACTGGACTAAGCAAATTTCAAACTATGAGTTTTCACAATCTGTTCTTGCTACTGTTATCGCTACATACTCCGCCCCGCAGTGGAATGAGGTAGTTGTCGCGATTCAGCCTGTTAATGAGCCTATGGCTGTTAATGACAACGCCGTCGATATCCACATGCTTAAGGATTTTTACGGCTACGGATATGATCTTTTACGTAACAAAGGTGGTTCCGATATTGCTTATTCCATCCATGACGGATTTATGGGTACCACATACTGGAATGACTACATGCCGTACCCAGACTTTTACAACGTGATTCTTGACCATCACGCTTACCAAGTCTTTTCCCAAGGTGAACTTCAACGTTCAATTGATGAACATGTTGCTCATGCTTGTGTTGAAGGCAAAGGCATTCAAGACACAACTCTCTGGACCGTTGTTGGTGAATGGAGTGCTGCTCTTACTGACTGTGTACGTTTTCTCTCGATTTATAAATCAACTCTACTCTAACGCGTTATTTAGGCTCTCTGGCTTAACGGATACGGTCGCGGTGCAAGATGGGAAGGTGCCTACGACAACAGTCAATACCTCGGCTCATGCTCCGGCAAAAGCGACTTTTCCACATACTCTGACCAAGACAAAGTCAACACGCGTCGCTACGTCGAAGCTCAACTTGACGCGTATGAACAAGGTCTTGGTTGGATCTTTTGGTGTTGGAAAACTGAAGGCGCTGGAGAATGGGATTTTCAGGCGCTTATTGCTGCTGGTCTTATGCCGCAGCCTTTAGATTCGAGAACTTTTTACAACCAGTGCGGATTTTAAGGTACTTTATCGAAGTGAGAGAGAAAAAAATATTATATTTAATGACAGCAGGGTTTTTTTCCTTTTTTTTTTTTTTTTTGTGTAATACGATACGATCAGAATAGAATATCGTACTTTTAAATGTATTTTTAATTATTGCTTTTATAAATAGTTTTTTTTTGTGAACTTGGTGGATTTTTGTTCTTTTGCAAATGTTGAGTATATTTTGTTCTTTTGCAAATGTTGAGTATATTTTTAGAGAGCTCTGGCTACAAATGCATTCTATCTCGCTATTGCTACGTACTAGTATCAATGGTATTTTTGGCAACAATGACTACAGCATAGGAATTAAAAAGAAAAGAGAGTTGTAGATAACTTAGCCACTGACGTAATTGTCATCTTTTTCCGTTGAAGCGCATTCCAGACGCAATTCTTCCTTAGTCGTTTCGTTTCTGTGACATGCATTCCTACAGTTTGTTTCAACAGCCACTAACCAATTAAGAGTATCGTTATTCACTGTTTCTAGCCAGATACTGTTTTATATTACCTTTGTCAATTGGTGGTCCAGAAACGAATCAGTCCTTTGCTCTTTGTTCATTCAAGCCGCAAATGTTCGTCGTGAGCCGCACAGGAACAGGGGCAACCAGACAACATTCCACATAAACAACTCTAGAATCCCATCATCGCATCTCATCGCGTCTTATTCTTATCCATTGTGGAAATTTCTCTTCTGTTTTCATTATTCGTCACGGCTGAAAGCCTAATTTGACGACTAAGTAATAACATGCCGCCAAAAAAGAAAGTTTCAGAAATTGACCCTAGTACACTTCGTCGATCTGGGAGAACCGCTAAATCTGCATCATCTACTGCAACTGCAACAGCGACTGCGACTGCAACTTCATCATTATCAGCAAATACAAAATTATCAAAAGTTGAAAAGGGCAAGCCAGGTTCAATAGTGAAAACTGCTTCAAAAACTGAAACGGACGAAAAACCAGAGCCTGAATCAGAATCAGTAAAAATACTCGACATTGGCGATCCAATTCCGGATATCGATCTTAAAAATCAAGATGATGAAACAATAAATCTTTCAAAACTCTCTTCTGAAAATCCTTCATCTTTTGTCATTATCTTTGCCTATCCTAAAGCAAATACTCCAGGATGTACAAGACAAGCATGTTCCTTCCGCGACGCGTTTCCCAAATTCGCAACCGCCTCATCATCCACGACAATCTTCGGCCTTTCCGCAGACTCTGTAACCGCGCAAAAGAAATTTAAAGACAAGTTCGATATGCAGTATGATTTACTTGCTGATCCTAGTCTTGCTTTGATTACTCCCTTGGGCGCGAAGAAGACTAAAAGTGGCGGGATTGTTAGATCTGTTTGGGTTTTTAAAGATGGAAAGTTGGTGTTTAAGCTCATTGGAGTTAAGCCTGAACAATCTGTGGAGTTGGCTGTGAAGGAGGTTTTTGGGGAGGAGAATGGAGATGAGAAAGATTGAGATTGAGATTGCAGTTGACTCAATCTTCAAATTATTTCATACGTGTAATTCTATTTTTTTGTCATATTTTTACTTTTACTTGTATCGAATTTTGGTTGAATTGTTACTGACTTTTGGTTAAATTGTGCTGTATTTTGATTTGACTCTTGGTTTATCGTGTTACGTTGTGTTCTGATTTGTAACTTTTTTTTTTGTATTTTTAGTGAATTTTGTTTGGGTCGAAGGTCTTCTATTCTATTCTATTTGTGATTTATTAAACTGTACTTTGGCTGTTTTGACTAAATTTTGTGCTCATCATTTGAATCAATATTAATAAATGAGTTAACGTACTTTATTAGTCAGCGGCCCAATGCGTTAAAGTCCTAACGCGTCGTACATTGAACGCATGATATTTTTACAACCGTAATGTCAATACATACAGACGAATGCAAGATTGGTCAGGCTGTTTACAATTTCTTCAGTATGTGCGGCGGCGCGGTTCTATCCGCCATAGACTAGATAGCTGGCCACAACGCCAACTTACTCTACCAAAAAAGGCACAGAATACATTTAATTTGCAAGCAATGAACTTTTCAGTATATCCGATAGTAAAAGTGAATGTGTTCTTCCTAAATACTGGCTGGATGTTGATAAAATAATCAATCTTCTACTGCGGGACCTCAGTCGGCAAATATTGCGTATAGAGATTAATTTATTTCCCAGCAGGCTTGAATACAGCATCAATCTTTTTTGCAAGTAGTGGATTATTCATGGAACTACACTCATGTTATGTAGAAGTTTAATGTGCGTGTGAGAAATTTCTGCTGCTGCACAACATCTGAGCCATGGCAAGTCCTGAACACCCCTTCAATGTGCAAATCATTGCGTTGCAAACAAAATTCATTGCAAAGATAATTACGGCTTACTATAGTAGTTTTTTTGATTTCATTTTGTTACTGTGATGCAGAAATTGCTGAAGAGTACATAGAAATTTACATGTGAATGCTCATTCCTGAATGATCAGTTTCACAAAGTTTTAGAAGAATAATAAGCGCCTTTAGAGACGGAATGTTGAAAAAAACATAAGTTGAAGTATCGTGCGCACGTACTTTTATCATATCTTAAGTTTTGTTAAATGGCAGACAATATTGGAAGCAGTTAGAGTCTCAGACCTTGAAAAAAGGGGATTATCAACCTGAGCAAAGCCGTCTAAAAGACAATGTAATATCTGCAAACAAGCAGGACACTGTAATTCAGCCTGTTCGAATAATACACAGTAGCCAATATGCTTAATTCTCTGTTTTAATTATTTAATAGAGAGTGTTGTGGTAGAGAAAGAATGATTTTGGTTGTTTGAGGAAATCCGCCCGTCGACTGAAAATCCGCCGCCGACTGAAAAAGTACGTTATCCGTGCGAAGTTTGATAGAACATAACATTAGACTCAAGTCAGCTCAATTACAATTCAACTTAACTCCAAGATGCGCCATAAAATGAGTTGTTAATTTTCTAGTTTCTGACAATTTCTCTACTATAAACCGAAAAAAAAAATGTACCATGATCTGGACTACCACACGACTTCGTAGCGGTTGTTTAATCTTGTGTTTTTGGGACAAACAAGTCTTTGAAAGCAGTAACTGACTTTAAAAAGCAATGGTAATTTATGTACTTTTGATAGGCAGTGAGTCGAGCAAATTAATTCAAAGTATTGCAACACCTTTGATGTTGTAATAATGCTACTCATAAAATGCTAAATTAACCGCTCGCTCAAGACATGCTCACCTCAATCAAGTCATTTTTTGTCTGAGCATCTATTCTGCAAATATTCATGTTCTTCTACGATTTTAACTTATAGTTTCATGTTGAACTAAAAGCACTCCCTTTTAACAGTATCAGTGACAAATTAAGTAGATATTTAAATTGGCAAATCGGGAGTTGTCCCTGATTATCTCATACTAAGCAATATACATTATGCACATCTATGTACTATTCAGAAAAAAAAAAAATAAAAAACATTAGCAACTACCTATAATCACCAGTATTATATAAACCAATATCAACTTCCGCTTTTCCCTCTCCATTAACTAAAGCGTTATATCCAGCCTTGCTAACTCCCTGTTCCAACTTTTTTAATTTAGCATTTTGAAATCGAACTTGATCTAAATGCTCAAGATATCCGTTTTCAAAGCCAGTCACGTATTCTCCAGTAAAGACACCAACTTCAAATTGTTTGATTTCGGGGTTTTCGTTTGCACATGCAGCGATTAAATCTGGCAAGGTTTGATAAATGACATCGTCAGCTCCAATAGCAGCAGCAATCTCAGACTCTGTTCGGGAATAAGCTACAAGCTCTTTCGTATCAGCTAAATCAATACCATAGATATGATTGTGTCTGATAGGAGGAGCACAACTAGCGACAAAAACCTTCTTTGCACCAGCTTCTCGGGCCATTTGAACAATCTCTTTTGAGGTTGTTCCTCGGACGATAGAGTCATCGACAATCAGAACATTGCGATCGGAAAATTCAAGTTCCATAGCGTTCAACTTTGTTCGTACAGATGATCGTCGAGCTTGTTGATCAGGCATGATAAAAGTACGTCCAACGTATCGGTTCTTGACGAATCCCTCACGGTAAATAATACCAAGAGCAAATGCAAGCTGCAAAGCCGCGTTACGTGAAGTATCAGGAACGGGGATAATCACATCAATTTCTTGCTTGAGCTTCTCAATTCCACCGAATCGTTCGACGAGATTAGCAGCGAGTTTGTCTCCCATGGCAAGATGACTTCTGTACACTGAAATTCCATCCATAACCGAGTCGGGACGAGCAAAGTAAACGTACTCAAAGATATCCGGTGTGTACGAGATTTGTGGAACCACTTGTCGAATAATCGGCTTCATAGTGGCCTTGGGAATGATGATAGCTTGTCCAGGAAGCAAGTCTGTCCATTTCTTGCATCCTTGCGCTTTAAGCGCCACAGACTCACTGGCCATTAAATGGTCAACGGAACCATTAGCGTTCACTCTCTCACCAAAGACAAGAGGACGAATACCGTTGGCATCACGGAAACCAATAAGACCGAATCCGGCGAGCATGCCAACGCAGGCAAACGCGCCGCGGCACTCACGGTACACACCACCAAGAGCAGTGAAGATATCTTCCTCATTGACACGAACCTTGTTTGTCTTTTCAAGCTCAGAAGCAAAAACGTTCAACAAAAGCTCAGAGTCAGAGTCGGTGTTGATGTGACGGTGAACGTCTTGGTCAAGGTATCTTCGCAGAGCAGGGGCGTTAATGAGGTTACCGTTCTGCACACTGTTGTTAGTATATACTTACACGTATATAACATATACAGCAGAAAAAACATACGTGGGACAGAATGATACCGTAAGGAGAGTTGACATAGAAAGGTTGCGCCTCGGAGTTGGCGGAACTTCCACTTGTCGGGTATCGCACTGAGAAGTTAGCACGGTCCAAACGCCAAAAACTGTTCTCCGCTAGTAAGACAACGAAGACCCGTATAATAAATACAAAACTCGTTTAATTTTTTTTTAAAAGGACGAAAAGGTAACTTACAATGGCCGACACCCATATTTCCGATGAGACCGAGCAATCGCTTCTCATTGAAGACGTCTCTAATCATTCCGTTTCCCTTGCACTGATACAAACGGCCTCTTGGACCGCAAGTCACAATACCAGCAGCATCTTGACCACGATGTTGCAAGAAATGCAAAGATTCAAGAATCTGAGGAGCTGCGTTTGCGCCTTGGTCGGCGAGTAAGATACCGCAGATACCGCACATCCCAGCGAATTATGTTTGATGCACCGCAATTAAAAAACAGAAAAAAAAACAAATAGAAATACTGTTTTCTATATCCAAAATGAAAAAAACCTCAACTCAGGAACTACCCAGTGAAGAGATAGTCCAGTCCGGGAAGGGAAAGAAAAGGAAAACCACACTCATCTTTTCTTCAAAGCGGACAAGGAAAACCAAAGCTGTGAAAATATTATCAAAATCTCCAACGGGCCCTTGCGCCGCATGCCGCGTTGCGTGCACGTATATGGCATATCCATCATAGATTTGGATATAGTTAAGTTAGTTTCGCTTCATACTTACTCCTTAGAGATTTCAGAAATCTAAGTAATTTCGTATCTTATTACTGGTTCATACTACTTACTGTGCGCATACAACAAATAATACTCATTACACAGCGCTGCCTTGTTCCCGACACTTTATCCAACCTTTCCAAACTCCCAACGCTCACGTGAATAGTACGTGCGGCTCAAGAAGACAGGTGCTCACGTGAAAGAAAGTGACGTCACTTACCTCCGCCGGAGTATCCTTGTATCAGTACATAAGCAACTGTTTAACGCTGCAACTTGAACCGAGTTGATTGGATATTCTTACTTTTTACTACGCAATGGACACTTCTTCAAGGCCTCCAGCAATTTCTACGCAAGGTGAACTGGATACCGAGAGTATGCCGTCTGGATCGTTCACGCCGCCGCAGATCACGGGCTTCGAGACCCCGACGTCCGCGCAGTTTCCCGACGACAGTATCCCGGACTACCCAGATTCACCAACAGAATCAACCGATAACATAACGCCAACTGCTTCTTTGTCGGCGCCAACATCAATTCCGTCACGACCAGAGTCCCGATCGTCGACTTTGTCGGGCGTTTCGACGACTGCGGTGAAGGACGGCGTCGAGGGGCGACGAACACACCACCACGCCGACACCTTTCTATCTTCCCTTATCAATGCCCACAGCCAGAATCCCCACATTCACCACCATCACCACCATCACCATACTGCTCAGAAGCCTTTGACTGAACAGCAGCAGACTACTGGTGACTCTAGACAGCGACTCTCACGTGCCTCGTCGACGACCTCATCTGCGTCTTCGTACACTGCCGACAGTCTCGGTGCCACGAGCGTCACCTCCGCCAATCTTGAAGATATTCCGCAGGTTCCTGTTCAGGCGAACCCTGTGGCTTCTAATTAGTTTTAAGATATTATTAATTGGCTATGAGATGTTTGGATGTTGTGTCTGTTGGGTATAACGGCGCTGTGGGGTTTGGTTTTGACGGTCGGAAGAATCTAAATAAAATCATCTTATAGCTGATGATTGTGACAATAGTTTAATCTAATGCTTTATTGATTTTCACTTCGTCTGACAAATTGTTATCATTTGATATCGGGTTTGCTAAGTTGTAGCGGTGTAAGCGCAGTCACATTAAAAAATGTAAACTAGCATTAACAATGAAAATAATTATCGTATGTATCAGATACATATATAAAGCAAAAGGTACGGCTTAGTAAATTTTAGCGGATTGCTCAATCAGCTGTTTATCAGTATGGGAAAACTTATTGAGTAGTTCAATGCAGAATGGCGCTCGTT
>JAJLWK010000160.1:0-24851 GCA_030570675.1 Myxozyma neglecta | reverse complement strand
CGAAGAGATGAGTTTATCGTTCTTTATAGGTAGTTGTTAATTAGGCTAGCTTGCTAATGTGACTTCATCATGCGAAAGATAGTGGAGAGGCCATCATTTTTTTCGAAAGTTAAGGATGAACTGGCTACAAAAATAGCCAAGACGGAAGCAGTGGATGAGGAAACCAATGCGTTAAAAAGACTTTTACGAAAGCACATGAGTACTCGAATGTATAAAATATCAGAACATTCAATTGTTTCACAGTGTATGTTAAGTATTGAAATGAACTTGGAAATTTATAGTAATTTAGAGTAGCTGCTGCTGTTAGAGATCTTTTGAGAGAACAAGAATGGTACCAGAACGCAAGAAATATTGGATTCTATGTCAAGCCGTACCCGGCCCCAAAAAAGAGAAATGGAATGAATACAGGAATTTTGACAGACGATATAATTCGAGATGCCTTTGACGATGGTATGCTATATTTTCACAATTTGAATTGATAATAGTGGCTCATGAACTATTAACAGGAAAGAATGTGTTTTTGCCACAAACAGTACCAATAGTTGACCTGCCGCCTGAAATGCTCAATGTGATTAAAGTTACACAGACAATGCTAAATTTGCATAAAGCGCCATATTTACCATTTGGATTTTTAAAAATGAATCAGATTGATAACTACGAAGTAGCATATAGTCTTATTCAAGATTACAGCCCGCGGAGACCGATGAAAGAACCGCCAAATGGATTTGATCGTGCGTACATGTGAATCATAGATTTGGATCAAACTAATGGATATATAGCGTGTGAAGCAGCTGGTCTTGATGTTATACTCGTCCCGGGATTAGCATTTGGAACAAAAGGGCAACGACTTGGGCGCGGAACGGGGTTATATGATAATTATCTTACATTTCAGCGAGCGTGGGCTCGATATTTGGATGTCAATTATCCCATTATAGGTTCGTCATTAGGTTTTAGATTGGGGAATATCTCTGACTTTATGCAGTTGGGTTGGCGCTGGAAGAGCAAATATATCCTGCCGCAGAGGATATCCCGGAAGAATACGAGGAATCAGAGCCAGAAGACATGGATGAACTGGTGAATGAATATGATTCAAATAATTTCTCGTCAGAACATGAGCATGCACGCAAATTTAGATCGCGATTTAAACCTATCAAAGACTCATCAAAAGAATTGCCGCTATTTATTCCTCGATCAGATCATGATGCTAACATGGATCTTGTGCTGACGGCGACTCGGAGTTTTGGGGCATTGGCAGGGCGGGTTGTTCGTGCTGAAGATGAATGGTGATGGAAACCTTGATATGGTATATAGAAACATGTATTATAGTACACACTCATAGATAGTAATAGCATAAGCACTTTGCATTGTAAAATTTGTTTATTTCGTTGCCAAGACAGAAATGTTTTGTAAATGTTTTATTCTTCGCAATATCTTACAGCCAACAATGTGATTTAATTTTTCAGTTCTATCGAGGAGTTTAAGCGTCCAAACTCGAAATCAAAGTAATGTTATCTCCCTTTAATAGTATCCGGCCTTCAGAAGTTAGCGCAGCTCATAACAACAATTTGTTGAACATACCCATTTTTCTTCGTGAGTTATTTTTCTCATTAACTTCAACAGCACTATCAATAACGAGGTTCATAAACTCATCAAATCCCTATCACAAATATATGGTTAGTAGAAGCCCAAGTAGTAGTAAAACTACATAATACGCACTCTAATTTTTCCCTCAACACGGGTCTCTGTCTGCTCATAAAGCCAGATCTGGACTGTGGATTGCTGCTGGAGCAACTTGAAGATGAAGTTGATGGGAGGGATCATCTGAAGAGAATGTCAGTATTGCAATCTATATCGCTATCGTACAATAATCATACCACCCGCTGTTGCCGCCGTCCAGACATGTTTATTGATCTTTATATAAAAAGAAAGGAAACAAAGTAATGGTCTAAAGATATATGTTTCTAACAATGAAAAGTAAATCAGGGCTAAAGGATTTTAGATCCAGGTACTTTTCGCGCCAAAACAAGCGATGTCTGGTTAGAGGAAGCCTTACGTCAATTCCTCGTGCACAAAAAACATACTTTCGGTCTCCAAAGTAAACAAAAAACCCGGATCACTGCTTTCGTCTTTGCTGCGGTCTGGGATATTTTGTCTTTGTTCTACATCTTTTGGTTCTTTACTATTTGGATTCGTTTGATTTGATTACCACTCACGGTAACTGTCTTACTACGCACAGCGTGAGATATATTGAAGTACCAGTAACTAAGAAGACTTTGGAGAATGGCCACTGTTGCGCCCGCCGTCGATGATCCAGAGTTGGTGCCGCTGATTCAGGCACTTAGTGCGCTTTACTCTGGTACTTCCAACAAACAAACTAAGACGCAGGCTGGTCATTTTCTCGAGCAATTTCAGAAATCGGTACTGTTCTGTTCTGTTTTGTGCGCTCACCGCCATCAGCTGATCTCAGACGCTCTATCAAGCTCCGAGCAGCTGCGTGGCTCAATGAGCGTGTTAGAAGTTGTACTGTGCTTACCAAATTCCTCTATCTAGCCCGAGGCTTGGACTGTCACGCACAAAATTCTGTCGTCGCACTCGCTTCCACTCGAGTCGAAGGTCTTTGCGGCTCAGACTCTTCGCAGCAAGGTGCGTCTTTCGTGCGCCATTTCTTTGTTACCCGTCGATATATATACTAATCTTAATATGTGAGCAGATTATCTATGACATGCACCAATTGCCCCCGCAAAACAAACTCGAACTACGCAATTCATTGGTCAATCTTCTCATCTCATACAAAGCTGGACCAAAACTAATCATCACCCAATTATGTCTGGCTCTTGCAAATCTCGCCATTCAACTCACAGAGTGGAAAAATGCAATCGAAGACGTAGTGTCTTCTTGTGGCAACGATGCCTCTGCGGCCCCTATCGTGCTCGAATTTCTCAAAGTGCTTCCTGAAGAAGCGGGCGATATTAAGAAGATACCCTTATCAAGCGAAGAGCTTCGTGACCGTACCTTCGAGCTATTACAAAACAATTCCAATCAAGTTATGACAATTTTAGTTGCATACGTCGAATCTTCTAGTACCCCGAAATCTTCACATGCACTAATTTTTGAATGTCTTAACTCTTGGTTGCGTGAGGTACCGTTAGCACGTATTGTTGGCTCCCCATTGCTGGGGCTTGTATTTCAAGCATTGTCCAATGACGATCTATTTGACGCTGCCACGGACTGTGTATGTTCAATGATTCGAGAAACACGAGATGTCGACGAGTCTATGGACGTTATACCCACGCTGTATACTAAAATTATGGAGCTGCGGCCCAAAATTGCAGCTTGTGCTGAAGATCCTGAAGCGTTCAGAAACTATACCCGAATCTTTGCTGATGCTGGTGAAGCGTGGCATATGCTGGCAGCACGTAATCCAGTCGAGTTTAGGCCGTTGGTTGAAGCAGTTGCTGAATGTGCCGCGTACGATGAGGATTTGGAGGTTGTACAGTTCACATTTTACTTTTGGTATCTGCTAAAGCAGATGCTTGTTCTGGATCGTTATGAGAACGCACGGAGGGAATTGAAGGATATCTATTTGAGTTTAGTTGACATTGTTATCACACATTTGAAATACCCAACAGAAGAACACGGCGGTGATTTGTTCGGCAACGACAAAGAACAGGAGGAGAAGTTTCGATCATTCCGACACGAGATGGGCGATGTTTTGAAAGATTGCTGTGCCGTGGTCGGTGCATCGTACGCACTTCGAAAAGCTTACGTCAAAGTCAATGACTGCTTACAAGCTCAAAAGAGCGGTCAAAATGTCCCGTGGCAAGAGATTGAAGCGCCTATCTTCAGTATGCGAGCCATGGCTCGTGAAGTCGATCTTGATGAAACACAAGTTATGCCTCAGATTATGGATCTTCTCATTCAACTTCCCAAACAACAAAAAATTCAGTTTGCAGTCATTTTAGTATTAGGAAGATATTCTGAGTGGACTGCAAAGCATCCAGAGTATTTGGAGATGCAATTGCCTTACATCACTGAGGCTTTCCAGAACGGAGATGCTGAAAGTGCAAGTGCAGCTGCACAAGCAATGATGTTCATCTGCAAAGATTGTGGACAGCACTTGGCACAGTATATCGATCAATTACATGCATTCTACGAACAAGTTGCTCCTCGAATTCACTTGGAATCACTTTACGATCTTACTGATGGAGTTGCACATTTAGTTGCGGTACAGCCTGTTGACAAAATCTACATTGCTCTGAAATCATTCTGTATGCCAATTGTTCAGCGAATAGATGAGCGGATAGGACAACCGGCTGATGATGCCAACTGTAAAAAGGTAGCGGATGAATTAGAGTTACTGGATACATTTGCGCGGCTGGTACACCCCAGTCTCGAAAGAGGAACGCCCAATCCATGCATGCAATTCTGGGTTGAGATATGGCCGTTGATTGAGAAGTTACTTGCAACAATGGGCAGTTCGACATATGTCTCTGAGCGATCATGTAAATTTATGCGGACGCTGATGCAGTCATATCGAAATGACTTTTACCCTCTGTTGCCAGTAGTGGCTGAGAAGCTCGTCCAGTGTTTTGAGAAATATCATTATGGTTGCTACTTATGGGCAAGCGGTATCTGTGTGAGAGAGTACGGAAATGAATACTCTGATCAAAACACGCAAGAAGCTGTATGGAATTTTGCTTTCCAGCAAAGTATTTCAATGTTCAAGTACATGAGTACCATCAATATTGCTGATATTCCTGATGGTATGGTTTTCATTTGACATTGAATTTACTCAAACTAACACGATGTTTTTTTAGCTGTCGAAGACTTATTCCGCTTACTCGGTACCCTGATGACGAACTACCCGTACCGATTTCTTCCGTCAGAATTATGTAAGCCATCAATCGATGCAGCGCTCGCTATTTTTGCAACAGAAAATAAAGAGACGATTTTCACTGCTATCGATCTGTTACATGACATCTTTTCATATGGATTCAAGACGCCGCCACGGTCGCAGGTGTTGTTTAATGAGCCGAGCGAGCAGTTCTACGACGCGAATGAAGTGCCTGCAGAAATTCAGACACTTGTTAAACAGATGGTTCTTGCAGAAGGGGCAGTGTTCACACAAAGAATATTCTCAGGTCTTTTGTATACTTTCCCTAGAGAATGCGTTTCTGATGGTGTGGGAGTGTTGCTTGTTGTGATTCGACTAGCTGGAATGCCAGTGTCAGCACAGTGGGTTGATGGAACGTTGGGCTTATTACCACCTGGTTCAATTACCGCTCAGGAACGTGCCAAGTATCTTCAGGATGTAGAAAGTGCAGTTCAAACTGACGACATGAACAAACTAAGACGGCAAACTATGGACTTTGTGGGTTGGTATACCAGACGAAATATCACACCGCGTAGTGAAGTGCGTCGGATTGGGGATATTCGCGATATGAAGTTTAGCTATCAGTAAGTGTAGATATGTATTTAGTTGATGTGTAATATAAAGTGGGAGGACTGTCTGCCCCGGAGATTACTACGAATCCGTTATACCTAAAACTTAGATCGGTCTGTATTTTTCTGCAGCAACACCGCCGGTAGTTTGTTTTTCGTCTTCATTATTGTTGATTCTGCTTACAATAGCAAATTGTAGTCCACGCGCGTCCACGCGACCTCGAAAAAGAAAGTAAAAAGAGGGCATAATGTGCTCTAAACCTTAACCGATGCGGCGATTTTGCCCAATTTTCAACGGGCCAGATTTGTGAGGATGGATGATGCCAGCAGCCAGTGAGGTCTATTTGCCCTTGTTTTACTAATTTGTTTTGGGTTTTTGGACGGTCTTGGTATTTTTTCCAGTTATTCTGTCTGACTCTTGCGGGTGGAGATAAATAGGGTGGATCTGCCCTCTGCTTTGCACTGCTTTGCAGACTTCTCTGATCTGACACCATACCCCGTGTTCTGATATACTCGTCGTCAAGCAGTGTTCTGATATACTCGTCGTCAAGCAATGGAGGATTCTCTGATAGTGTCGGACATAGTCCATGTGCGAAATATTCATTGTCGCTCCTGTGTCAGAGCCATTTACGGTATTCTATCTTCTCTCTCACCGCCACCAGCGAAGATAGAAACATCGGTTGCAGACAAAACCGTGCGCGTGGATCATTCTGATGAGCTCTCTCTTAACTCTATAAGATCCGCGTTGAAGCATGGTGGTTTTGAACCTGTCTTGTCAGCAGACGAGGCAGCGCAGACGCATCTGTCGCTCACGAACTCCGGATTCAGCTCAAAGCCATTCCCCTTCGGGATTTTTGTGAATTGGTACAGACGACGACATCATCGCCAGTTTTGTGAGGCCTGCGCGTCAGACCATGCGCCGCTTTTCCAGAAGAATAAGAAAGCGCAATCTGTGGAGTTGTCCAGCGTCGCAGAGCAATCTGAAGAAGAGCAGAGAACTGAATTTCGTGCTACATTTTCTATTGGTGGTATGTCTTGTGCGTCGTGTTCGAATGCTATTACTGCTTCAGTTAAAGAGATACCCGGTGTCATTGATATCGGCGTCGACCTTCTTGGAAATTCTGCTACTGCTGTATTAGCGAGTCGTGCACTAGGCGATACTGTTAAAGAAACGATTGAAGATATGGGCTATGAGTGTGACGTTATGGAAGTCGTTCCTGTTGCGAATCCTGGAGAAGAACAGAAAACATGGAAAGTCACGGCCTCGATTGGTGGAATGACTTGTGCTTCTTGTGTAAGCGCCCTTACTGAAGCTTTTAAATCGTTGGATTTTGTGTCGGAGACGAATATCACTCTGTTGACCAATTCTGGCACATTCATTGTTAATAATCCTAATAAATTGGATACAATTCGTGATACCATTGAGGATATCGGATATGAATGCGGAGATATTTCAATTGTGGAAGATAGATCTACTGCGTTGAAAGCAAAGTCCAGAACCGTCATGATACGCGTTGATGGCATGTTCTGCAAGTACGTATTATAAGTACATGACATTGGTTTGACGATCCTCTAACGTTTCATAGTCAATGCCCGAAAAAGCTTAATGAAGTTCTGGAAGGATTCGGAGCAGCACTCGATATCCATTCTGGACCTGTTACGCTTGAGAACAATGTCATTCGCTTGACTTACGTTCCGTCAGTTCCAACTGTTACTCTCCGCCGGATTATCAGAGATCTCAGCGCCGTGTCAAGTCAATTCCAGTTTACAATCGTACATCCGCCTACACTTGAAGAACGCGCCAAACAAATTGCACTCAGTGAACGTCGTCGTCTTGTTCTTCGTTTGATTCTCAGCGTGACAGTTGCAATCCCTACTCTCATCATCGGAGTCATCATGATGATGGTACTTCCTAAGTCTAACAAGTATCATGTCTGGACCATGGAGCCTATTTGGGCTGGAAAAGTTGCACGCGGTGTTTGGGCAATGTTTATCATGTCTACCTTTGTATACTTTTTTGCAGCGGATATTTTCCATAGGAAAGCGTATAAGGAGTTGAGAAGTTTGTATCGTCCTGGTGTACCGCTTACTCGACGATTGTTCAGATTTGGTTCCATGAACTGGCTTGTATGTACACTCGTGTATTTCTTTCTTGTTTAGGATGTTAACTCTATTAGATGAGTATGGGAACTACAGTAGCATACTTTGCCAGTATTGCACTTTTAATTCTGGAAGCTACCGCAAAACCTGATTCTCCTGAGCATACGGAGCACGACATGGGACATGACTTGAAAAATGAGAGTTATTCAACAACGTACTTTGACTCTGTAGTCTTTTTGACAATGTTTCTACTTGTCGGAAGACTACTTGAAGCGTACTCCAAATCGAAAACCGCGTCCGCGATTTCTCTGTTGACTAGCTTACGTCCTCGCACTGCACTCTTGGTTGATACTGAGACAGATAAAGCGGAGGAAATTGGGATCGATTATCTTGAAATTGGCGACACTGCTCGCATTTTATCAGGAATGTCGCCTCCTGCTGACGGTGTGATTCTTTCAGGAACAGCTGATTTCAACGAGGCTGCATTGACGGGAGAAGCACTTCCCGTTAGTAAAGGACCTGGTGATCAAGTGTTTGCAGGTACATCCCATGCAGGAGGAGGAACGATCACGATGAAAGTTGAATCACCTGAAGGTGGTACTATGCTTGATCAGATTACGAATGTGGTTCGACAGGGACAAATGAAGCGAGCGCCGATTGAGCGCGTAGCTGATGTGTTGACAGGATACTTTGTACCTATCGTTACTTTGATTGCTTTGATTGTGTTTGTTATTTGGTTGGCACTAGGAGAGTCTGGAAGTTTACCTGCTGATTACCTTGATATTGACGTCGGCGGATGGCCAGTTTGGGCTCTCCAGTTTGCGATTTCTGTCTTTGTTGTTGCGTGTCCTTGTGGAATTGGTCTTGCTGCTCCAACTGCGTTGTTTGTCGGGACCGGTATTGCTGCGAAGTATGGTATATTACCTCGTGGAGGTGGCGAGGCGTTTCAAGAAGGATCGCAGATTGATGTTGTGGTTTTTGATAAGACTGGAACATTGACACAGGGAGGTGCGCCAAAGATTACTGATACCTTGTATTTGGCAGATGAATGTAAACCACTTGCGATTCAAATTGCTCGAGATTTAGAATTAAATTCTACGCATTTACTGGCTCGCGCGCTGTTGGATTACGCGGAAGCTGAGAATGCCAAGAGTGATGATGAATCCGAGAATTCGTCTACTGATGGAAAAGAAACTGACGCAAGCGGGTCTAGTTCTGAGACTGGGGATGAGGAAAGACTCACACGGGCTACTACGCTGATTGATAGTGGCAAGTCGAAGTTTAAAGTCCATCTTGGACCGGTCAAGGTTGATAATATTTCGGAAAAAGCAGGACGAGGACTCCGTGGAAGTGTTACAGGTCTTCAGGAGAATGTTTCGGAAGATGAACAGATTGTTGAAGCGATTATTGGTAACGAAAATTACATGAGTGAGAATGGAGCTAGCATGACGAAAGAAGAAGACAGTGCGATGATGGAGTGGAAAAAGCAAGGAAAGTCAGTTATGTTACTTGCTGTTCGAAAGAAAGCGGATAAAGAGTTCAAAGTGTTTGCGCTTTTTGCTGCTGCGGATCCTCTTCGACCTGAGGCCAAATACGTCATTGAACAATTACAGAAACGGGGAATTCAGACATGGATGATTTCAGGAGATAATGAAATCACCGCAAAGGCAGTTGCAAAGGAAGTTGGAATTTCAGAAAGTAATGTAATTGGTGGCGTTCTTCCACATGAAAAAGCAGAGAAAGTACAATGGTTGCAAAAGACAGCGTCGATTGAGAAGGAAAAGGAAAAGGGCATTCCTGGGATTTTATTGGGACGCAATAGAAAGGAGAGATCGGTGGTTGCGATGGTTGGAGATGGAATCAATGATGCGCCGCCACTTTCTGCAGCTGATGTTGGAATTGCTATTGGCTCAGGTTCCGAGATTGCACTTTCTTCAGCAAAGTTCGTGTTAATGTCTTCAGACTTGACGCAGATTTTAACATTGTTTGATATCTCCAAAGCAGTGTTCCGAAGAGTGATTTTTAACTTTCTGTGGGCGGGAATCTACAATCTTATTGGCATTCCGATTGCAGCGGGAGTAATTTATCCGCATAAACATACGAGACTGGCACCAGCGTGGGCTAGTCTTGCTATGGCGTTAAGTTCAGTGTCTGTTGTGTGTTCTTCGTTGGCATTGAAGTTGTATAGGCCGAAGAAGTATGTGTATTAAATGTTTGGACTGTATGTGGTAGTATATGTAAGATATAATTGATGAAGATTAATGAGATGTCATTCCGCCATCGACGGTCATGACTTGACCAGTGACATAGCTAGAGGCGTCAGAGAGTAAGTAAAGTACCGCGCCAACCATCTCTTCAGGCAGCGCAGGTCTTTTCAAAGGTATATCTTGAACGAGATGTTGATACCTCTCCGGATCCGAAAACCAATGAGTAGTCATTTGTGTTGCGGTGAGTCCAGGCGCAAGAGCGTTGACTCTGATATTTTTGTCAGCGTAGTCCATCGCGGCTACGCGTGTGAGACCCACAACGCCGTGTTTAGCTGCGATGTAAGCAGTAGAGTGTTTATCACCGACTATTCCTAGAGTTGAGGCGGTGTTTACGATAGCTCCTTTACCAGCTGAACTGATCATAGCGGGTATTTCGTATTTTAAACACAGAAATACGCCTTTCATGTCGATATTGACGACTTTGTCATATTCTTCTTCGTCGACGTCTGCGAGCAGATTCGCCCCGCTTAAGACACCAGCATTATTGAACGCATAGTCCACACGTCCAAACGAAGCGACGACAGTGTCGACAAACATCTTTACAGACGCTGAATCAGCAACATCAAGCGCAAAAATCAGATGTTTTCTAGACGGGTTTTTCTCTAAATACGGACGGATTGTCTCGTCGCAGCCAGACGTGTTTATGTCGCCTAGGCAGAGAACCGCGTCGAGATCGAGAAGTGCGCGGGTGACGGCGCGGCCGATGCCAGTTGCTGCGCCGGTGACGATGACGACTTTATTTGCAAATTGAGTCGAGTAGGTGAATTGCATTGCGTGTTTTATTCTATTTACAATGAGTGGGCTTGGTTCAAGGAAGAGCGGATCAGGCGGTATTTATATCTGGTGGATATCTGTGTTGTTTGTTTTTGCCTATTTTGAGAATTTGGCATTTCGGCCAATCAATCCTCCGAATGAACTTCCCAGCATCCCAGACTAATAAAAACCCTCAACTGCATATATTCTGCTCTTTTTATTTTTATATTCCAAATTTCTATAAGGTCCTAAAACCAGACGAATTCCACTCCCAAAAACACCCATTCGGCCTGAATTGATTCTCCGTTTCCCGCCGCATTAGGAACGGCTTGATAAACTTTAAAGAATAGGGATTTAGGGTTCAAAATTTGCGCCGCACCGGGAGTTGACCGCCACCGATGATGAAATAACTTGATTCGGTTGTTATTTGAAGGCAAATACTGTTTTATTTGCGAAAATCTTCTTCTATTTAGTGCTTCTAGTGCGAATATATTATGGGATCAAGTGTATCAAAGACAGCACGAAAGTATCCCACCGCGTTGACGCGTGGCGGAATAGATAATATTTTGAAAACCACAACAAAGCCCGAACCATTGCCAAAACTCGAACGACCTTCGCATTCAGAAATAGGGCCAGGACCCGAGAGGATAGAGAAAGTTGTGTTGTCTGCGAACGTTGCGGAGAAAGTGCAGGAATGTGCGGGAACAGAGGAAGTAAAGGTTGAGGAGGTGGAGGCGAAGATGAAGATGCATGCGAAGAAGACTGCTAGGAAGAGTGAGGATTTATCTGACTTGGGTTTACAGGATTTCGAGGGTGGAAGTATGTTTTGTTGATTTATAGTATGCGGGACTGTGTATTGACGAGATAGATGGCGGATATGATACCCAACTGAATACCATGTTGCAAAGACTGGGCCCTGTTAATCTTGGTGGCCATGCTCTAAAGCCAAATAACGTTGGTGTACGTTTCCACGTTGCTTCTACCTCTATATGACATTTTTACTAATCATTCAGAACAATCCCGTTGCGGTTATGTTTAGAACCAGGACTCAAGTCCACGAACGAGGCAAGAAAGAACAAGAAGACATCAACCTCCGCCGAACACTATTTGCGCCCTCAGAACTTGCAGAAATAGCAACAATCAAAGCAAACGGTGCATCTAAACAACAAATTATGGAAACATTCCATTTAGACGAGAAAATAATATCTACGCTGGGAGACGCGTTTTCGAAGTTTGTGCCGCCGCCGAAAGTTGATGAGGAGGGCGAAGAGTCGCAAGATGGGTTTAATACGCTTTTGAATCATGGAGAGGAAGATTTGGATCTGGAGATTCAGAGAATTGAACAGAATATGGCTGCTGGAAATTCTGCTTCTCAGTCTTCGAGAACCAGTGCATTTGCTAGTTTTGCGCAGCAGTTTTTAGATCAGCATTCGTCGAAGGACGAGATGATTTCGATCAAACCGAATCGACCAAATCCCGCTGATCGTGATGATGATTTTGATTTATTAATGTCGCATGGAGATACTCCCCAGCCTCCTCCACAGTCGACTACTACACCGCCTTCATCAGACTCTAACGTACCTCCAGAGTACATCAAAAACTTTATTGAACAAGAACAGCAAAAGGCGTCAGGTTAAGACTAGCTGGAGGGAGAAATAGTATATTTAAGAAAGGGCAATAGGTGGGCGTTTGTTATATTGTTTGTACATAGTCATATCCATATTAGAGTCGAAAGCAGGGTAATAAAGTTTATATACTGATTTTGCCAGAAGTCCCAGAACAATGATCCACGCTCTAAAACAGTGAACAGTAAATAATATCAATGGAAGAAGAATACTTAGACGCGTTCCAGTCGTTTATTGGAGACGATGAGTTTATATATTCAAGAGAGGTTAATAATTTGATTACGTTGCAGAGGAATAAACTTGATGGAGCGCTGTTTTTTGATGTGTTTTGTCTACATGTTGCTGGTATATCAGACAGTAAGTACTACCTGATCTGTATTTCTATACTTGGTGTTTACCAAACTTTTATTAGGCTCGTCATATTATCCACCGCGAACAATTGATATGCTTCAAGATATTTTCATAAGGATACTAAGTGCCGAAACAGATGTTTTAAAACAGCGATGTTTACTGTATTACATCAAAAAAGATCTCGGAGAGAAAACCGCAAAAGAATTTTGCGAGTCGACGATGTTACCTGATGCTATGAAGAGGCTATTTGATGGAATTTACGCTTTGGATCATTTTGATTTTGAGGTTAGTTTGCGTGTTGTTATTCTTGACAGTACATGAAGTTAACGCTTTATAGACCGCGATGAAGAACTTGACATCTGCTGGTGTACAATTCCCGTTTACGGAAAAGTTATTACATACATTACTACGATACTCAGAAAACGGACCGAAATATATCCGAATGTACATATTCACTCAAAGTCCTGCTCTTGATTCAAAGAACAGTGTACTGTTATATTTGGAAGGACTGGCGCGGATATCTGCTTTATCTGCCTTAGATTTTGTCGTATGTTCTCGCCTGATTTATGAGCGTCTCTTGAGGATATTAACAAGTGTTATAGAGAACGACACCGCTTGAAGACAGAGTAGAATTCCTGCAGTATATGATTGATTTCTGCCTGTCTAGTAGTAATCCTTCAAGTGCCTACGACATTGCGAATCTACCACTACTCGAGTTTGAAGAAAACATGGTCTTGGAATACCTATCATCAAGGCCCGACGCTACATCAAAAAACATACTATTAGTTCGCGAATTACATCGCGGACACCTTCAATCAGCAAAAGAAGTAGCCGGACCCATGAAGAATCAAATTTCATTTGGAACTAAAAGAGCTACGCAATGGGCAGATATGGCACGAAGGTTAAAAGTCAATTCGACGCAGATTCTGTAGTAACATTGTTTGTGCTTATATTTACAAAGATGATAGAGGAGATAATAAATGTTACGTACGCATACTTGCTAAAAAAAAAGATTCGCGGCATATACCCAGTTTGTTTAAGCAGAGAAGAAGCTACGCATGCCCTCGAGGGAGTCCTTGTAAAGACGGGACTCCTTGATCTGAGCATATTCGGTGATGACGTTCATGAGTTCATCGTTGATGCCCAACTCCTCGACGTATTCATACATAGCACGGTTCAATCGCTCATCGAGATCAGAGAAAGGTGGTCCCCAGAAGGCCTTGCGGTTCTCCAACTCAGCCTCAGGGGTTTCGCCCAAAGCGATCTTGCTGTCCTTGAAGTGGGAGACTTGCTCAATGTACAAAGAGTGGTCAGCGATAGTGGCGTCGAGAGCAAGGGTTCCGGCGGAGCCTTTGTTCAAAAGAATCTTGACGGGAAGACGGTTTTGACCATTTTCGCCAAACATGTCTCCGTCTTCTTCTTCTTCTTCCAACTCTTCCGGCATCTCCTCTTCTGGGAACATGTTTTGAGAATCAGAGGGAATGAAAGTAATAATGACCCTAGACTGATTAGCACTAATTCTGCGATAGATGAAAATACAAGATACGTACTCAGTCTCACCGACCTTTGAGGTCAACGTGACAACGTCTTTGCCAGGTTCGTCAATGAGCTATGCTACATTAGCATAGTCCAGCAGCAAGTAAATATTTAATAACACACCTTGTAACCAGTGTTTTTGAGCGAAGCCTTCAGGTAATCGGGCATGCTGTCCCACTCCTTCTCCTTCAACTGCTGCTTCTCAAACTTGATCTCGTCGTCCAGAACCGACAAAAGTTCCTTGACAGCCTCTATATATCTCTATTAATCTCCAAAGCTTCTTATATAACAGCACAGAAACATACTTGAGCTCTTGAAAGTAACAGGCATAGCAGAGAACGATCGCATAGAAGAGCGGATCAAAGGAGTGCTGCGAACAGCGGCGAATCGGGCCGCAGTCGGCTTAACCGAGTTCAAAACAGCGCGAGAAATAATCCGAGAAGACATTTTATTTATATGTTTTATAGTTATTTGTTTAAACTGGAAAAGTAAACAATTCAGCCAACGTAGCAAAAACCTGGCCAAAGTCTGTGATAACCTCGAAATTTATTCAGAAATTTCTAGTCCCAAAACTTTATTCTGGTTCAAGGGGTTTGTGTAAACTCTACGAAGTACTTAGGAGTTATTTGTCGCCTAGCAACCCCGTCAGCCAGCCGCACGGGAAAATAAACAAACAAATCGCGTTCTCTCTTCCCAGGTTAGGCAGTTAATCACTTGTCAAATCTTCTGTTGATTTAGTAACAATCTACTACTAGCAATAAGACAAGATGAAGCTTGATGAGCTGATTATTGACGGATTCAAGTCGTATGCGACAAGAACTGTAATCAGCGGCTGGGATCCACAGTTTAACTGTATTACGGGTCTTAATGGATCCGGTAAATCTAATATTCTGGACGCAATATGTTTTGTACTTGGAATCACTACAATGTCAACTGTACGCGCTCAGAATTTGCAAGACTTGATTTATAAACGTGGACAAGCTGGAGTTACCAAAGCAAGTGTTACGATTGTTTTTGATAATTCAGACGCGGAGAAGAGTCCGATTGGTTTTGAAACTTGTTCACAGATCAGCGTTACAAGACAGATCGTTTTAGGTGGAACAAGTAAGTATTTGATAAATGGACATCGAGCACAGCAGCAAAATGTACAGAATCTATTTCAGTCGATTCAACTCAACATCAACAATCCAAATTTCCTCATTATGCAAGGTCGTATTACCAAGGTTTTAAACATGAAACCTACCGAGATTCTGTCAATGGTTGAAGAAGCGGCTGGTACCCGTATGTTTGAAGAACGACGCGACAAAGCTATCAAAACAATGGCGAAGAAGGATAAAAAAGTTGAGGAGATTAATGAGCTGTTGAAAGATGAGATTGAGCCAAAGCTGGAGAAGTTACGATCTGAAAAGCGAGCATTTCTGGAATTTCAGCAGACTCAATCTGACCTTGAGAGATTGACTAAAGTCGTTGTTGCCCACGACTACTTAAAATATTCTGTATGTATACTGTATCCTACGTTTTGACATTGCTAATTTCTAGGATTTACTAAATAACTTTGCGCAAATTATCTCTACTCAAACAGCGAATCTAAATGCGATTGAAGACACCCTTGCAAAGACTAAAAATGAAATCAAATTAATTCAAGAAGACATTGAGCGTATTAAAGCTCTACGAGAGAAAGAGCTTAAAAAAGGCACAAAATACCAAAAACTAGAGTTGGAAATGAAAGAGTTATCTCATGAAATCGTTCGATTGAATACTCAATTGGAGCTTAAAGTCAACAATATTGCCGAGGAAGAAGCAAAGGGCAAAAGTATCAAGCAAAACATTATTGATCTTCAGAATCAGTTTGAGATCAAATCAGCAGAATTCCTGCAAATGGAGCAGGAGTTTAAGACAATCAATGAGGCGCATGATAAATTACGTGCTGAAGCGTCTACTAAAGAGGAACTGCTTGAGACTTTACGAACCGGTGTGGCTGCTAAAGAGGGACAAAAGAATGGATTTATGGATAATTTAGAGGGTATGGTCTTTGAAGCTTTCGTTATGTTTGTACTAACGGTAATATAGAAGCTAAAAGTAATGCGAGTCAAGCAAAAACAAAACAGCAGCAACTTAAACTACAGATTCAACATCTCAGCAAACGTATCAAAGAACTCGAACCTCGAGCTAAAAAGGCGCGTCAACAAAATGAGAACTTTTACAACAATCTTGAAGCACTCAAATCCGAATGTACCAAGCTTGAAGCATATCTTTTGGAAATCAACTTTGATCCTCAAGCTCACGACAACATGAAACAGACCGAAGCCGAAACTGAGACAAATATCCGAAAGCTGACTGCTAAGATTGATACCCTAAAGCGACAAGTTGCAAATGTTGACTTTAACTATTCCGATCCTACTCCTAATTTTGACCGTAGCAAAGTTAAAGGTTTGGTTGCGCAGCTTTTTTCGATTGACGAATCAAAGTTTGAAGCTGCTACTGCTCTCGAGATTACTGCAGGTGGTCGATTATATAATGTCGTCGTGGATACCGAAGTTACTGGTAGTCAATTACTGGAAAAGGGACAACTACGTAAACGAGTCACTATTATCCCGCTAAACAAAATCTCATCTTTTCAAGCATCAGCAGAGAAAATTGGCGCAGCCAAATCAATCGCTCCTGGAAAAGTCAATCTCGCACTTTCGTTAATTGGTTATGATGAAGAAATAGCAAAAGCCATGAGCTTCGTGTTTGGTTCAACTTTAATCTGCGCTGACGATGAAACTGCTAAGCAAGTCACTTTTGATCCTCGTGTTCGATTACGCAGTGTTACGTTGCAAGGTGATTTATATGATCCTAGTGGTACACTTTCTGGCGGTAGTGCACCTAATACATCGGGTGTTTTGATTACGATGCAAGAATTGAATAAATTGAGTGCGATTCGAAATCAAGAAACTGAGAAATTAAGGCAACTTCGACAAAGCATGTCTACTGAAAAGGAAAAAATTGAACGAGGTACAAAATTTAGCCAAAAACTTGATTTGAAAAAACATGAAGTCGCACTTTTAGAAGCACAAATTTCGAATAATTCTTCTTCAGCAGTTATAAATGAGTTGAATAACGCACAAGCTGGTATCGAGGAACTGGAGAAAGAAATCATGGTAGCGAAACAATCGCAACTTGATGCTGAGCACGAAGTTCAAAATATTGAAAGAGATATGCAAGAATTTAATTCCAACAAGGGTTCGAAACTTGAGGGATTAAAGAAGGAAGTTGATGCATTGAAAGCTAAAGTGGAGAAACAGTCACAGCATGTCAAAGCCGCTCAAAAGCAATTCCAGAGTGTTCAATTTGATAAAGGTACAGGAAATGTAAAACCGTCTGAATGGCTGTTGACTAACTCGCTACAGATCAATTACAAGCTGATATAGTCAATATGCAAGATACATTCAAAGAGACTGAGCAGAATTGGAAGACTTACAATCAGGAGATGATTCAACTAAAACAAGAGCAAGAATCAGCTAATGTACGTATCTCTTCTTTTGCTTTAGGCTCGCAACTAATCGTGGTAGGCGAAATACTCTGAAATCAGTCAAATCATTGAACGTGAAAAAGAGAAACTCTTGGGTTTTGATGAAGAACTTGCATCACTTAATAAAGTTGTTTCTGAAAAACAACAGAAATTTACTGATGCAGAACTGTCGTTACAGAAATCTAAGCATGACCTTGATAAAGTAAAGAGCGATCGAGAGAATGCACAGGGACGGATAAATGAGCTTGTTAATCAATACACTTGGGTTGAAGAGGAAAAGGAGTATGTTGGTTCCTATTTGAATTGTTGACGAGTTTGCTAACTAGGTACAGTTCATTTGGGAAACCATCAAGTCCGTACGAATTTTCCGGATATAATATCAATGAATGCAAATCATCCATGAAGAAGCTTTCCGACCGTTTCAACGAGATGAAGAAATCAGTCAATGGAAAAGTTATGAATATGATTGACAATGTTGAAAAGAAAGAAGCTGCGCTACGGAATATGATGAAGACTATTGAAAAAGATAAGCGGAAGATTGAAGAAACTATTGTCAGTTTAGATGAGTATAAAAAGGAAGCGCTTCACAAAACATGGCAGAAAGTTAATGGGTATGTTTTTCAATAGGTTAATGAATCTGAATGAGTGCAACTGCTAACTTTTTCTTTTTGTAGTGATTTTGGATTGATTTTCCAGGATATGTTGCCAGGAAGTTTTGCAAAACTTGAGCCTTCTGAAGGAAAAGACGTTACAGAGGGTCTTGAAGTTAAGGTCTGCTTAGGAAAGATTTGGAAGGAGAGTTTGACGGAACTTTCTGGCGGTCAACGGTATGTTGTTCTTATTCATAGTGTACATATGCTAACTTGATAATTATAGCTCCTTGGTTGCTCTTTCGTTGATCATGGCACTACTCCAGTTCAAACCTGCACCAATGTACATTCTAGACGAAGTTGACGCAGCTTTGGATTTGAGTCACACTCAGAATATTGGAAAACTGATTAAAACGAGATTTAAGGGATCTCAGTTTATCGTTGTTAGTTTGAAAGATGGATTGTTTTCTAATGCTAATAAAGTATTCAGAACCAGGTTTCAGGAAGGTACTTCTGTGGTTAGTGTCATGTGAGATTGATCTTGTTTGTCATGCCTTTGTTAAAATTTGTATTTGCTTTGAAATGATTTGTTAAGTTTTTATTTGTGCTGTTTCTGCGGTTGCTATGCAGCAGAGTTGTTGAAGGAACAGTGAAACAGTTACCAATTGTTTGATTTGTATTAATATGGAAGTGTTGGATATCTTTTTAGTTCATGTATTACTAATATATTGTGTGATAAGATCGGAGCAAATCTGGCAAACAACAACCTTTGGGTTGTAAGGTGAATTGGCCTATAGAAAGCCATGGACATATCCATATTCTTCCTGCTCGCCTTTCATAGACATAGACGTCTTCGTTTCCGTTCAGATGTACCGAAATAGTTCTCAATGTCAAATCCGACTCGTCATGACTCATTTTAGTCATTCGTCAACATGTGCATGCTTATATATGTCTTATATATTCTGAAAGTGGGTATGAGTTTGTTTGTAATCATAGCGTTATGTCTGTTTGCACAAATGTCTGTACCACTGAGGCCAATCTATGCAATTGTAGTACAACCGCTGTGCGACAGGCCATAACGTCTGTTTGATTTAACATTCAAAAGACTTTTCTATGATCCGAGCAACAATTAACTACTATTTTTCAATTCATTTTCATTTTCATTTTCATTTATTGTGGTAAGCGTTTTTGCAGATTTCGTTCTTCCGCGCTTGCATTTCGGGTTCGCAGGTTTTGCAACTCCTGCATTTCTTTCTCAAACTTATTTTCAAGTTCGTCTAATAATGATTCTATCTCCTTATCGTTTTCATTTTCATTTTCATTTTCATCCACTTCCTCCATCTCTTGTTTTTGTTGTGCTTTCCCATAAAACGCTGCGCCTTCTTCTAGCGGTTTATAGGCACGGTCGGTCGTAGGTAAATACATGTTCATAGTCTCACATAGCATCATTATCGTCATATCGTAGTCTGCGTATTTCTGTGCGTGTATTTGCTGTTCGGCTTTGATCCGTTTTGCCAAAGATGGTCTACCGCGTTAATATTATAAAATTCACACTACTCTTCTCTAAGATTCCCAACAAACCTTTTGTACCCATAATGAAACCGAGCCCAGCTCACATGCAAAAAATTCTTCAGCACTCTTCTCTCCATTCCAAACCTATCCGCGGCACCTTGTAAAAATAACACCGTATTCGCAAATCGCGTTGGAGAATACGCGTTCTCCCGCACAAGCTTTCCATCCATAAACATGTTCCGCACAATCATCCGTACAATCGGCCAACTTATGCGACTTCCTTTTCGAGGTACAAACTTACTTAGCGGCCGTAGTATGCTTCGGTATAAATGCGTTCCCGGCGTTTGTTCGTCCATCTTTATGTAGTGTAGTATTATTTCTTGTCTTCATTTTTGCTGGATCAATATATTTTCTCGGAGTTTATTTTCACGTGACGCTGGCTGCGGCGCCTCGGATTTAACACGCATAACTGATCTTCATCACCCTTCCATTATCTGCATTTGTCTTTACACAATTGAGAATCAGATTCGATAAAATGGCTACTCTCTGCAAGAAAACTTACAAGTTGAACTCTGGCTATGAGATGCCCGCTGTTGGTCTTGGTACCTGGCAAGGACAGCCCGGAACTGACGAGTCCGCAGCTCTTCAGAGCGCAATCAAATTCGCCTTAACCAGCGGTTATCGCCACATCGACACTGCAGCAGCGTATGAGGTAGAAGATGATGTTGGAGTTGCTATTGCCGAAAGTGAGGTTCCTCGTGAAGAGATATTCGTTGTGACCAAATTAGGAAACAATATGCATCATCGGGTTGAAGAAGCGTTTTTGGCTTCGCTGAAGAGATTGAAATTGGACTATCTTGATTTATACCTCATGCATTGGCCTATGGCATTTGATGAAAATAACAATCTTGTTGATCATCCTACTCATGCTGAAACTTGGCTTGCAATGGAAGCTCTTATCAAGAAATATCCGACGAAATTGCGATCAATCGGTGTTTCCAACTTTTCACAGAAATTACTTGACGATATCCTTGAGGTTGCTACAATTGTTCCTGCAGTGAATCAGGTTGAAATGCATCCTATGCTTCCTCAAGTTCCTTTGATTTCTTACTTTGCCGAAAAGGGAGTACATGTCACTGCGTACTCTCCACTCGGTCAATTTGATTCGCCAATTCTCACGAATCCGGAGTTTATTGCCTTAGCTAAGAAATATGACGTAACAGTCGGTACTTTGGTTCTTTCATGGGAAGTCCAGTGTGGAGTTGCCGTGATTCCAAAGTCATCCAATCATCAGCGAATGATTGATAACATTACTCTGTTACCTGAACTTGCTCCAGAGGATAAGAAGCTCTTAGATGAGTTTCATTTGAAGAAGGGAATGCATAGACGTCTTTGTGCAGTCAATGGTGGTAAGAGACCAACCGGTAACGAAAAGGTTAATGGTTGGACTTATGAGCAGTTGGGCTGGGAACATTTCACTGTTGAAGAGTAATTGTTACTACTTTCGAGTATGATGATGTTTGATATGCAATGTCAATTGTAAGCATCCTCTTCTTGATTATATAATCGATCACAGAAGTCGAGCTTGTTTTTAAATAAGAATCTCTACTGTTAATGGTGGTTGCCGCTAAGATAGTGTGGTGTAGCAGAATATGTAAGTTTAACTGTAGCTTTCATAATGGTCTTTTAGAAGGAAAAGCAGATCTGCAAACAATGTTGTCTATGGTTTTCGCCGCCAATCATCCAGTTGGCAAATTGCTCTCCACCATCAACGCATAAAGCAAGAAAAGGCAATTTCCAGCAATAACTGCTCATAACGAAGTCGATTGTATTCTATCGAAAAGACAAATTGCAAAATCAGTTATTGCCTCACTGTTTCAAGATCTGGAGGTGCCAGATCAAGTAGTAAATACTCTAAACTCTAAATTATTTTGATGCTCGCTCATCGAGTTTAATGTCCAGATACTGATCTACGCACCCCAATTCACGATTCGATTTCTCTTCCAATACTCCAATCGCGGAGTAAATAAGGGAGTTTTGAAGGAATAACCATGGCGGACTTTATCGACGATGATTTCCCTTCCTCATCAAAATCCACACGTCGCCAACAACAACGCTTCACCGACCCATCAGCGTCATCAAATACAACACCAACGAAATCATGGACGACAGTTCCGCCGATAATCAAGAAGCTTTTTGACACGTTTCCATTAGTCACATACCCTGTTGACATTACGAACGAAAAAGAAAGAAAGGAAGTTGTTGGGACGGTGTTTGTGCATGGTGTTGATTCCGTTTCGATATTTACTGACTCTGTGTCTTTATTAGTATGTCTTCTTTCTTATAGACTAATAATGATGATATTAACGAAAATAGACGACACTGAAGCTAGCGAATGTGTTTGATAAACTCGACGTCATATGCGCTTCACCGCACTCTTCCCCCGACGCCGGCGCCTTTCCCTACATCTACCTCCCGCGCTCTGTCTCTTCAACACCCCGTCTCCGCACGCTTCCGCCGTCGACGCCCCAATTCCACACCTGGCTCTCATCCCTCTCTTTTTCAAACTCGGTTGCATACACACCACTCACAGACGATCCTATACTACTTTTACTAGAATCACGATTACGAAACGCGCTGCTGTTTACGCTCTATTTGTATCCTTCCAATTACAACGGCGTGGTGTTACCGCATATTTACAGATTCCTTAATCAGAGCAGTAGTAAACACTTTTCCTCAGCCGCGGATATAACGTCCCACGGCGGTGTGGGATTTTTTCCAAAACTGTTTGCGTTGACGCAGTATAAAGCTGTCATAGGCACATTACAACAATACCTCGATGTTTCGACAATATCCATCACTCGTTGTAAAACCGAGATTTTACAAAACGCAGAGGAAGCACTAGACGCGGTACAGGGACTTATTACCGAAAAAGGGTTTATTGCACAAGGGGACAAACCGGGCGTTGTCGATGCGGCGGTGTATGCTTATGTTCATTGTATTTTAAATTTGGGATTGACGGACGAAAAGGGGGAAAAAGCTGCTGAATTAGTGGACTTGGTGCGCGAAAGAAGACAACTTGTTACGTTGGCGGAGACTGTACATAAACTATCTTGGGGCTCAAAGTGATTAAATACATTCTATTTCTATTTTAACAATCCAATCCAATCCAATTAAATAGCCAAAACTCGTAATGTATCTTCCTCCTCAATATCGGTTCTCCAATCATACCCACTATTTCTTAATGAATTACTTCCATACGACCCGCTCGAGAATCGTTTCCCATCATAACTCGTTCTACTTCTGATACTGCCGCTTAAAGGTCTAGCTTGCGGTAACGCCATTAACGAAGGGCGCATTAAATGAATCCCAGCGCGTGAACGGTAAGAATATAAATCATCGTCGTCAGAGTCATCGTCAATGTATCCAGCGCGATTCAACACGCCGTTTTCACCAATCCAGCAAACTCCAGCTGATTGCGAGTCGACGGCGTAATTCTCTGAAATAGACGGTGACGCAGTTAATTTCTCACTATATATCGACGCCGAGCGAGAATGTCGTTTACTCAGCGACGCAGAAGAGTTTGGACTTGTATGTGAACTTGCGATACTCTCTGTATCGTCGCCCCCGGTTGAAGATAAATTGAATGAAGAAGAGGATGTGCTGGTATCGCTTACTGATCTATAAGATTGATTCTGAGCAGCGGTGAATGTCGGAAAATATGGCAAAGAGGCTTTTTGTAGTGGTTTCCGCCCTTGTGCTGGTAACGCCTGTGCCTGGTATGTAGGATTTCTTAGAGACTGAGGATTTTGCGGCCTTGTTTGGTATTCTCTGATTGATAAATCTTCGGCACTGTATAACGCACGCATGAGTTTCTCAGTCTCTGTAGCTTCTTTCTGCTGTGATTTCGACTTTATCGACATTTGCGATGAAGAACTGATATGACGAAGCGCAGACGTTGGCTGTACTTTCACATTCTTCTTCAACTTTTGCGGCTGTTCAGAGGGTATCGATGAATGTCTATAACTTGACGAAGGAAGTGGTTCAGCAGTCGTTGTAGAGAAGCCAGAGCCACGTCTAAATTTCTGTGAGAGCTTGCGTAGTTTTGAACTGGCTGTTGATGTGATTGAAACGGAATCAGAGTCTTTAGTGGCGGTGAGTGATGGCGAGTAAATCTGTTGGTGTTGCTCGACTGTCGAGCGTTTGACTGCTTCGGCCGCTACACGGCGTCTACGATGAAGCATATCTGAGGCTGAATTCGACGAAGACGACGAAGACTGCTGCTTTTTCGATTTCTTTGAGTCCCGCGATTTCTCAGAATCTTTTGAGTTTGATGACTTTGAAAATAACGACGTGGAACTTGAAGCGTTATCAGGAGTAGCGTACACTCCGCCGCGAGATGAGGCCTGGCTTGCCGTCGGCGCTGCGGTGCTGCTTGTGCTGCGAACCGAGACACGCGAGTCTCTGTTCAGTCTTCGTGAACTAGACGCGGATCCACCACCGACCGAGACAGATTTAAAGACAGAAAGCAGACTTGATACACTATCGCTCTTGCGTACGACGTTTTCCTGTTGATGATGGCGATGTTTGGCTTCGTCGTCGCGGTTTATATGCTCTTGAAAAGGCACTCGGTCGTTGGATACTCGTGTGCTGTTATGGGTTTTGGTAAAGCCATTAGTAAAATTCGATGATCGCGACAAGGATGAAAAGGAATGGCGTGGCGATGGACGTTGGTTCTCGCTGTTGGCGCTGCCGACTCCATTGTTCGGGGACGGCATTTTACTCGCTGCCAAAGTTGATAAACTCTCGTATATAGAGCAACGGTTTCGCGACTAGCCAATAGAGTGGTCTTGTCTGTTTCTTAGGAAAAAGCAGTAAGACGAGCGTTGGCTTTCACGTGTGACACAGGGAAAGAAAAGTGTGATGAGGAGAACGAAGGCTTGTCGGTGGAGAAAAGTAAACAAAGAACCAAAACAAACACGGGTTGGCGATGGCAACCACGATGGCAACCGCGATGGCAACCGCGATGGCAACAGCTGCAGCAAAACAGCCGCAAATCTCAGACCGAAGAGAGTCGTCAGAAGCTGTTCTTGAAACAGCGCCGAAGCAAATCGCAGCAAAAACTCGCTTCTTTTCAGCGCCAGTTTTGTGTTTATTGTGG
>JAJLWK010000159.1:0-24862 GCA_030570675.1 Myxozyma neglecta | reverse complement strand
TTTCCATATCTTTCAGTTGGACTGCTCAAAGAAATTAAAATAAAAATAGTTCAATAAATTTCAACACAGTCTCAAACTACCAAAGTGCACTTGTGGCGTTATATAAAGCCCCCAAATGTATCAGTTCAATTCAGCGTGTTTGCGACCATTTTCCTGAATCGGAAAGAACAGTTTTAAAGTCGCAATTTAAAAAAAAACCCCGAGAACTCGGCTTTATCGTCTAAAACGCCGCATTGAACTGGCTTTGGCCCTTTTGAAGAATAAACACCACAACTTTTATTCCATGGACTTTTATAGAATATAAATGATTTGAAAGTTCTTCAGCATTCATTTATCAAAGAGGATAGGAGGTGATGGGATCTATATTAATCGCGATGAAGCCGAGGTAGGCTCGAGCGGTGATTGTGGAACCAAGGGTTTTGTGATGGAAGAACTAAATGCAGACATTATCACTATTTTTTGAAAATCTTCAGCACATCTGGCGAACATACAAAATAAATAAATAAATGATTTGTTATAATCACAGAAAAGTACTGTAAGAAAATCGTTTATGAATAAGCCCTGCGTAAGTAGAGCGCGCTTATGCAGATATGCACCGCCCCACAGCACACAGCAGCGACACCCCACACAAACTTACGCAAGCTCCTACAACAACCGCTTTACGGACCCCAGTCGCTTTCCAGTCAGAAGAACGAAGGCTGGAACTCTTTCATTAGTTAAAAAGTGCACATTTGCGCTTAGCAAATAGCAGCAGCAAATGGGCAACAACGCTGGAAAAGAAGCCCGGGCCGGCGGCCGTGGGTATGACGGTGGAGTTGACGGAGGGTATGACGGAAGCAGCGGCAACGGCCACAACGCGACGTCTGCGAGCGACGGAGCTGCGCGTAGTGGCGGGAGAGAACGTGCGTCGAGTTTGGCGGCGACGAGGTCTGCTGTGAGGCATGTTTTGAATCTTGACGAGACAGTTGATGGCGGGTTTTTGGTGCCGCAGGGAGTCTACTCTGGGCCAAAGGATTATAAGGCCCGTGTAGTGCGCCAGCTGATGGTGAGTACTATGTTGTTTATATAAAGAAACTGATGTTAACAAGAGCAGATTGAACGGAAACTAGCACCGTTCTTCAAAGGCCTGGCAGACTACGAAGACTCTTGGACAGACGCCCAACTGCTCGCGGCTGTTCGCGGATTGCCCGTCGAAGAAGAACAGCCTTCGTCCTCTTCCTCGTCTCCAGTAATGACCAGACCACGCTCCGAATCCGCATCTTCAGCGTCAACAGCCTCCATCGCCAAAGCACACGGTCGCGGCCGCTCAAACACTGCTTCGTCTGTTGAAAAGAAAGCAGCATTTGAAACAGCGCTGTACCGAGGCTCTGTTGAATGTCCGATCTGTTTTCTGTTTTACCCGCCATATCTGAACGCAACACGGTGCTGTGATCAACCTATTTGCTCTGAATGCTTTGTACAAATCAAACGAGCTGATCCGCATGTTCCCGAACACGAAACTGATTCTAATCACGCCAACTCTGATCATAGCAATTCTCATCCAAACTCGACACCCTTTGGCATGCTCGAATTTGTCTCTGAACCAGCGTGTTGTCCATATTGTACCGAACCCGATTTTGGTGTGACATATACTTCTCCGCCGTTCCGCACTGGTCTTGGATCCGCGCATATTTCGGGAGCGGTTTTACGTGCTACGTTGTCAAGACATACTTCAGCGGCATCAGTCGCTTCGTCGCAGTTTTCTAGTGCAACTTCAGTTGCGTCGTCTACCGAACGCGCTCGTCGCGCTACGTTACCATCTACCTCCGCACAAGTCGTGACCACGGACCGTATTCGTCCAGATTGGCAAATAAAGCTTGCCAACGCCAACGCCCGAGCAGCGCGTCGTGCAGCGGCAGCTACCGCTTTACACTCTGCTGCCTTTTTACTTGACGGTAACGCACAAGCCACTTCATCCGCTTCTTCGGGATCCGGACGACGGCATAGACACGGTCGTCTTACAAGGCCGTCTGGACTCGATTTACTCATCTTTGGCATGCATCATAACCACAATCACACCGCACAATCAGGCGGCGACATTGCGCCTCACGATCCTACGCTTGCCAATAACTCTAGTACAACCGACATGGCTAGTTCCGCGTCTAGTAGTAGCACGAATCTTTCGCCGTCTGGAAGTTCTATTAGTGCGTCTGCTACACGGCCTGTTTCGAGACGAATGGTGGATTTGGAGGAGATGATGGTGATGGAGGCAATTCGGATTTCTTTACTTGAAGATGAAGAGCGGAGGCATTCTGCTACGGAAAGTACGACACACGACAATAACAATAATGATACTTCAGCGCAGACACAGCCGCGTATTGAAGTACATCATGAGGAAGATGAAGAAGAGGCAGATAAACGCGCTGGCGTGTCGGCGTCTGCTACATCTGCTTCTGCTTCCGCTTCTGCTGTTTAACTTTATTATAACTATTTACGCCGTAACTCACATGGCAACATTGTCGAAAAAGAACGAAGGCGAGAAGAGAGAGAGGAGGGATGATATGACCGGGAAAGTTTAGGGGTATATAGCAACATTTGGTTTATCTTTTTTCAATAATTTTTTTGATGAGTAGTTCTTATGTTTTGTTATGTTATGTGTTTTGTTTTTGTATATTTAAGTAACTTTATTGAATATTGAGTCTTCTTTTTATATTTTGGAAGTTATCACTAAAATTTAGTGGTGCATGACGAATTGGGAAGTGTAATAAACCGGATCACATTAAAATTCATGCAGGGAAAGGAATCTGTAAGAACGCTAGCAGGGATTTTCATGTGATACCGATAAACAATGAAAAGCGGAGTGTTACGTTTACTGTTACTGATGATGATCTTCGTCGTCGTCGTCGTTGTCGCCTTCGGTTCGTGATGTGCTTTTTTCTTCTGAGTTCATCTTTCCGTGGTGAATAGTATCATCTTTGTCAGAAACTCTTCTCAAAAAAAGGAACGTAAATGTGACAGATAACAGTATCTACAGTACCTGAAATTCAACTATATTTTAATTTTTTTCCACTGATTCTTTATTCGAGATAAAATTTACATTGGTAAATACTTGAAAGAAAAACTGTTGACAATGCATTCGCTTAATTATATTGTGATGTCGATAGTACGTCATTGTCATATATACCGAAATTTAAAAATAAGCGAGACTTCTGCGATTTGCGCTTGCCGCTGTGAGGAAGTAGTTGATGGGGATTTGCTTTGCTCAAGCTTTTTTATAATGTTGGAAGTAAGTTTGCAATTTCTTTATCGGGTATTTTGGCTTGAGTTCTCTGAGTTTGGTGTTGACGTCGTAAGTAAGTTTACAGATGAAAATATTTTATCTTACATTTATTAAAAAGAAAATCGAAAAATACTAACGAGTGACGTGACTCATGAAAATCATCAGGCTGACTTGGTGACACAATATGAGTATAGTTACTTTACCAATATCATGAAAAAGTTAGGAATTTCATAGTGGGATAGTTAAATAGAAAATCACACAAATATTTTTTGATTTAAGTATGAAGAATTTAATAAACAGTACATTGGCCAAAAATCATCAAAGTCGGAAGGTGAACATTGAATTAAAAATCATCTGGTGTTTCCGTGTTTATGAACGCAAATAATTTTCTACTATTCCGCTCCATGTACAAATCAACAATAATCCCTTACGACAAAAAACATAATTCTCAAAACAGGGAAAAAAAGGGGAGTTGTTAATTTTCACTTATTAATTAATCAAATTCTAGAACAACTTACCCCCACCAAACAAAAAAGAAAAAATAAGCACTAATTAATTCACGGAGCATTTTTTTGGATTAATAAGTTGCTATCACAGCCCTTACCCAATGCGCGGAATTGCTAATAAATCATTATGTTATTAATACAAATGACGTTTGAGGAGAAGAAGTTAAAAGTTAAGCTTGGCGGAGTTAAGGCTAACCTTAACCTTCTGGAAATGAAAGAGATGCCGCGTTATGTGCGGCGGATTATGTGAACTTGGTAGAAAGAAGTTTATTGTGGAAGATGCAAGATTATACTTGATGAGGAAGAGTGTTCCACTCATTAAAAATGCCAGTAAATAAATCATCAGAGGTTTCAACTTCAGAGTCGGAAGACGTAGACTGTCTTGCAGCCCAATAAATGCCGTAATGACTGGCCAACAAATCAAACTCCTCCCGTTCATCTAACAATTCCAAAGAATCTAACCTAGCGCGCTCATTATCGTCGATCCAATGATCATGGATATACTTTATATCAGCAGCGTGGCCATTTTCAAAACCAAGAGAACGTAATCGGGCAAGTTGGGAGTTTAGAGTTGGGTATGCCATCATTGCGGGGATTGAGATGCCTCGAGCGGCGAGATTGTGGACCATTACGCTTCCGAAGGAGTCCATGCGAGAAAATGGTTCGTAAGATATTATACCAAGAGAAGAAGTTATTGCGGACAGAAAAGATGCGAGGACGGCGTCGGCGGATGATGGTTCAAGGTAGCAGAGACAGCACTCTGAAATGATTAGAGTGGATAGAGACGGATCAACACCTGGAAGTGCAAGAACAGCCGAAGGACAAGTCAATGTACGAAGATCAATGCCGTGGATGTAATATGATGGAGACTGAAGAGGTGTTTCAGGGGTCGTAGAAGGTGGTTGTCGCTGGTGAAAAAGAGAATGCGATCGCACAGGTGCAGGGGGTTCAGGAATATTGTAAGTAGTACGATCTGGGTCCAGAATGCAGTTCAATTGCGACGAAGTACGGACTCGTTGCGCTTTTGCTCGTGCAGAGATAGCAAAATCAAGTTCATGATAGACCAGATTTGGATAGTCCTTCAGTACATGAAAAGGTCTCGAGTCAGATCCCGCCCCGAGCGAAATAATCTGCGCACCACCAGCTTGTAAAAACTGCAACGTAGCACGCGAAACCGCAGATTGACGAAGATAAGTTCCTCTGTTAATCAAAGGTAACTTCCGCGGAGGTGGATCGCGAATGGCGGGCGGGAGAAGAACATCGAGAAGCGGGTCGTCAAAGTAATGCGCTTTCGAGGCAGCATACTTTGCTAACGACGCATCGAGGTCCGTTTCCATGATTACTTTTGCGCGCGACATGTCGTGCGGACGCGGAGCTCGCGGTGGCCGCGTAACCGATGACTCGGGAACGTGCGTAGGAGGAGGAGGAGGAAACGAGTCCATCATCCGTCGGTGTCAGAGTTTTGCGAAGGAGTTGTCCCAAAGCGAAGCGAAAAGCGAGGAAATTAGTCAGAACCGTAACGCGAGCACCAGAATAAGAATAAGGTTTTCCTTACATTTGCGAGATGAGTCAAGAAAGTCAGCCTCGGGCGAGAAAAGTCGCGGGCGTCGGAGCGTCGGAGGCGGCGAAGGAAACTCCGGACCGACCGAGCGTTTTGCGAAGGCCTCCGAGTCTTGAGCCTTTTTAATAACCTCCTTCTCCCGTCGCTTCTCGCCTTGTTTATTTCTCTGTCATAACTGCTTCTTTGTATCTTTATCTCGTTACTTTCACACTGGAATCATTATTTACTACATACGCACGTCACAATGTCTTCCTCAATATCCGAATCATTCAGACTTGCCGCGGTCGCCCGCCAGAAATTGAACCGCGCCGCCCGCAAGTCTGACCTCGACCTACGCGTCCTGGTTTCCCATGCAAACTTCCTCGACTCCCTCATGGACCGTCTTGCTCAGGCTGATGCTCCTCGTCGCATTTCTTCTTCTTCTACATACTCTGCTGAGCATTCTTCGCCGCAGCAATTGCCATTATACGATGATGATGATGATGACTCGGATTCTGATGACGATTACTCTGACAAGGACAACTACTCTGATTCCGACTCTGACGACTCTGACGACTTTCCTGAGGACGACTCGTCTGATGATAATTCCTCTGACGAGCGTGATGATCTCGAACGTATCCGGTCACAACTTCTTGGTCACAGTCATCAGTATTCCTTCGACCTCGAATCCGAACAAGACGAAGATGATGAAGACGACCAACCAGATTCCTTCTACTACTCTGCCAACTTACACCGGTATCAAGCGCCAGAAGTCACTGAAGACTCAGAACCCGCATCTCTTGACGACGAAGACGACGACGAACTTCCAATGCTAGTCCGTGTCGCGTCACATCCCGTCGACGCTGATGAGCACTCGTTACCACAACTTACTCGCTCTTCTTCATCAGAAGGTGACTACGACTACGACTACGACTCTGATTCCGACGACGAGCATGCCAGTCATATCCCCTCATTAACTTCACACGTGCACTTTACACCAACAGCGAAACCAACCCATGTCGCAACTGGTCTCTCGTTACAAGAATTATCTTCACAGTCGCAAAGTCGGAATCCTGGCGAGATATCTATCGGTGTCGTCGCTTTATAATAAGCGTACGAAGCGTACGATTTATTATGACTTGACTTTTATGACTGGGATTGCTTTTTTCTAATTTATTTACCTTCTTTGTACATATTTATACTCTTTTTTTTTAATTATTTATTGGCGTTTTTGATTTTTTACGGCGTTTTATTTGTTTTCATACACATCTCGATCTGGGTCATATAATATATTCTCTATCATTCACTTTATTTTCTATTTCTCGCTCGCTAATTCAATTCCTCTCCACAGCAAAATAACAAAAAAAATCAATCTCTACCTCCAATATACCCCATAACTATTAACATAATCGAAACCAATAACTCATACTTTACTTGTGTTGAGTCTAGGGTATTAGGACATGATACAATTAGGGTTTATATTGAGTTGGACTCAGGGTTATATACACTTTTGTACTATTCTACTTTTGTCTTAGCACCGTTTAGTTATGTCTATTTCAATTGCTTTCTTTCTCTGTTTTATTCATTTTCCTTTCTTCTTTGTTTTTTGTTTGTTCTAAGTTGATTTCTAACAGGTTTATCTGCCTTAGAATAAAGAACACGAGACGCTCGGAACACATACTTTTTATTACCCAACTTTCGAAAAATATCACATGAAATAAAGAACAAGTGCAAGAATGAAGTTTCACGACGATCGGGACTCGGAACTCGGTATCGGCATCGGCATCGGCCTCGGGCTTTGATTTGCTTCTTTTCGCGCCGTAAACTCCGTGTCGGCACATTCAGCACAATTTTCCCATTTCACCGTGTACTTGGTTGTCCTTTCACTACGAGTTTATTTTGATTATATTTACTTACATCTTATTTAACAGCATTTGTACAGTTCTAAGTAGTTTAATGCACACCAAGGGTTATTACGAATAACAACTCATTTCACAAATGAAGAAAAATGACATATCAGCCTCACATCACGCGGCGCTCACTACTCTCCCAACGCCCAAAGAAAAAGTAAGATGACGACTTCCAGACTTTGATGACCCATCTGCCTTGTTTAAAAATAAAGTGAAGTTTCAAGGCCAAGAAAATATGACGGCATTGGCCTGCTTTAAAAAACCTCGTTTCTTTTTCTTCTTTGGGAATTTCATTTTTATATGGGATAGGGCTCGCGGTGATGACTTTGATTGAGCAATTCTAACGATTCTAACCGAACGTGAGTTGTAAGCATGTTTATTGTCATCCGGATGACTTTAATAATCGTAATTCGGTTTGTCTTATTATCTTTCCGTATTTTCGCATTTCAAAAATTTGAAACATCTACATGGATGACATATTTCTTTGCTCGCACACGTCATACATTTTTTGTGATAATTGTCTACGCTAGCGAGCAGCTTCTGAAGTTGAACAATAGATTTATAATCGTCTGCGCGCAACTGTCTCATCTGTCCCCCCCTCTCTGCCAACATCATGAAAAGTATTATCAATAACCGGTAAGATCTTTCAATTTCCGATATTTCAGAAAATAAATATACAACACTAAAACCCAACGGATTTGAATATTTCTCGTATGAAATAAACGAGATGCTCATGAAAGGTTTTGGACCCTGAAAAGTTTTGAAACTTCTGTTTTTGGTTTATAAGCCAATTCCCACCCCCTCCTGCTTTAATCAAATATTCTTGATGCTTTGATTTCGATTCTCTAGTGGTTTAGAAAATTTGACCAATGTGATTCAATACCGTTTAGTTTTTTAATTTACCAAATTTTTTTAATTGCATTTATCGAATTAAATAAGATTAATGTGTCAGTAAGTACTCGGGGCAGAGTAATTGCTTGAACTAGATATGATTAAACTCAATCTGCTTAAATCGAATTCTACAAAACAAATACATACAAAAGCTAAATTTTGACATATCTTGTATTCAAATGACTTGCTAAAAAAAAAAAAATCATAAATGACAAAAACGCCGCTCCTTGCTAAATCATATTTTATCACACATAACAGACTTAAAAAACAACATTGTAAAGAACTTTCACACATGCAGACATTTAAACTCCAAACACTTTTCTCTTTTCACAAATGATAAAAACACAACGCAGAAAAACGGAAAACGGAAACCCAACGCACCCCAAAAATAATAACTATAAACCGCAAAGCAATAAAAGTGAACTTTATAAGCAAGAAATGTCCGAGGAGAAAAAAAAAAAACAGGAAAGACCGATTAACAGCAATTCTTCAGAGATCCTGATGAGAATCTGAAGCTCAAAGTTCGTTAAACAATAACCATCAGATGACGTAAATCAATCGCAATACTTTAGTCGATCCAAACGCCTTGCTGCTTCAATAAATCTTGCCGTTTCGACGTTCCATTTTGCCCAACTTCATCATACTTTTACACAAAATATGGCTGAAAATGTGGCTCGGTACGTAAATTCTCTCGGACGATATAATACACATGCATAACCAACTTTGGAAATCGTTCCACAAAATAATTCAAAAATCCATCGGGAACAGGTCCAAGTGCTTGTCGTACGTTTGGTGGTAAATCTTGATAATGATGCTTTTTGTTTCGTAATGCTCGTAATAAATCAAGAACTTTGTCTGTATGGTATTTTCGGTACTTGCCCAGGTTCTCAATTAGACTCTTGTCTAGTTGTTTATACCAATCGTTGAAAACAACATGCTCTGGATCTGATTCAAGAAGATTTAAAAGGTCCGAAGGTGGATCTCGTGGTTCAATCTCAAATCGATCAGATACTTCAAGAAGAAAATCAAGTTTCTTTTGCGCAGTCCAGAAATAGGGATGCATAAGCACATCATTTGCTGTTGGTCGCTTCTTCGGATCGCGTTTAAGCATTCGTTCTATTAAATCTCGTGCCTCAACTCCTTGAGCTCCAAGTGCATCAAGATAATCTAGGTTATACTCTCCCTTGACGATATTAGCTTCTCGCAAGTATCGGTCTCCAAAAGGATGACATCCATTGGATAGGAAAAAATAAAACACGCAGCCAAGAGAGAAAATATCAATTGCACGCGTAGCTCGTCGATTCGTTAATGTATCCAACACAGCAGGTTCACTAGTTGACCCACCAGTTGCCTCGTTCACAGATAACCCAACAATGGTATGTGAACTCGAATTGGTACCGTTATTAGACGAGGTCTCGTCTCCTTCTATTAATAATTCGGGAGCACGCCAGCCAGATGTACCAGCAGCATGTGCAGTAGTCGCACGGAAACTACTTTGATCACCTTCCAATTTCTTGCACAAACCAAAGTCAGAAATCAAAAGCCTGGCTGGAGCGTTACTGTTTTCTTCTACCCGCAGCTTCTTTGGTGGTGCAACAAGGATATTCTGAGGCTTGATATCGCGATGCACAATCTTCAGCGAGTGTAAGTACTTTAATCCATTCGCAATTTGCCAAAGTACAACTTGTGGATCCATGCGATCAACCAGTTCTGTGAAATCTTGTGGTCGATCAATGACATCCTGTAATGTTGCAGGACAAAGCTCTAATGCAATGTATAAAAATCGTTCACTCTCCTGCTTGCAAAAGTAGCGAACAATGTTTGGATGATCATCACTTTCTTGTAGTAGTGAAATTTCGTGCGATGCAACGTCGTAAAAGTCTAACAACATACGCTTTACTGCGACCTCGCGCTTCTCAAACGTACCTTTATATACTACTGTACCGTGCGAGCCATATCCAAGCACTGTATCAGTAACTTCTAACGAGTTGAATTTGTAGGGTCCAACTTCTTGCTCAACAAGCTTCTTAACTTCTTCATCACCGACAACACTAGCATTGCGAGTCCTGTCCTGCACAATGAGCAAATTCTTTGGCTCACCAGAGTTTTCTTTATTATTTTGTTGACGCCGTCCACCTCGCGTTCCACGCTTCCGTTTCTTTGCCGGTGTAACAGTATTGACAGCGGTAGCAGCAGCAGCCGATTCTTTCTCTGCTTCATCAACCGGTTCAGCTGAAGATCTGTCTTCAGGTACAGGAGTAGTTTCGGTGTCTACCTTCGTGACCATCTCTGGTTCAGTCTTGTCGTTTGGAGCAAACAAAAAATCTCTTAAACCTTGTTTTCTGAGAAGTAAGAAGTATGCAGCCAGCAGAATTGGAACTGCAAGTGCAAGATCGAAAAGTGCACGCATTGTAGCATCACCAGCTGTTCCTGCGCCTATTCTTTCTAAAGTACTACCTGCTTCGATTTGGGGCGGTGATCTCATCATTGACCCTTCAATTCCAGGCAGTGATCCCATAACTGACGAGCGTTTTCCGTCATGCACACCAATTAAAGATTGTAACTGATTATCCGCGTCAAAAGGCATGATTCCTAAATTCCATCTCGCGATCGGTGCACTCTCGACAAGCACAGGAAAGTTCTCAGCAGAAAGAGCGTACCAACCACCGTCATCTGTACGGTTGACAAACGTTGAAAGACCAGCTTTTGCGTCGTATTTAGTGTCATGAGCGCTAGGTTGTGGAAGAAGTACATAGGGAGAACGATCACCAGAAAAAGATTCGTAAGGCGAAAAGACGTCGAAAGTGGTGATTGCAGGAGAAGGGAGTATTCGGGCCCATGATCGTGATTCTACAAGTGTCAGCAGCATTATTTAATAAAGTGAGGCGCAACGTGCATACCGTTAAATCTATCAACTCCCAGAATGACGCCATCGTGCAAGGGATATACATATAAATTGTCTGGAGTGAACCGGTGTTGAGCCAGAAGATCGAGGTCCATGTTGTTTGGTCCCCAAGTCGAGTATGTAACATTCCAAATTGCACCAGAGTTGGTGCCATCACGCGAATGGAAGAAAATCTCGAGACGATATTCTAAATCTATTAGAAAAGGTAACTAAAATCTAAAAGCTCCAATTCATACCAGTTCGACCCACTAAAAATGTCTCACGCTCACCCATTGCACCTTCCCAGTCGTCAGCATTATCGAAATCCTCGATATTGTTGTTTGGACACAATGCGGCTGGTGCACCAGAACCGTAAACTTTGAGGATCTTTCCAGTGCGAGCATCGACGGAATAAAGAGTGGTAAGTCTGTAACCGGTGTAAACTTTGTCGTCACCGTTGATTGAAAATGGAGATTCAGCGACAAGCTGTTTGATAGAGATCGGTAGTTTCTAAAAAATGTAAGATCGAGGTTGGATCGTTTTATAGTGGAAGCTTACTTGTAAACCGGTGTTGGGAGTAAAATAATACAGAGCACCATCGCCCAAAGGTTCAACGATCCAGGTGAGTTCCTCGTCATCGTCAAGATGGTGAGGGTCGCTGAAGGCTTTGACCACTGAACCTTCGCCGTTGAGACTCCAGCGCACTGCACCATTGTCTCTCTCACAAGCATGTAAAGAACCATCAACGGTAGCAATGAGAAGAAAATCAGCTAGTTTCCAGTCATCGATTTGCCGAGTCTCTGAGAAGGAAGAGCTGGTCGAGGAAGAAAAGGCAGTAGCGGTGGTTTTTCGTTTCGGAGCATGGATCTCGTCAGAAGCAGAGAGCATGCCATGTTGCTGCTGTTTGCTGTCGTAGACAAGGTTGACTTCGCGTTGCTGCTTATTGCTGTTGTTCTGGCTGGCATCAGCAAAGTCGAGGATCAAGAGCAGAAGTGCGAGGACCGCAAACGCGGAGACAAAGCGTGCTAGAACGGGCGCACGAGAGCAGCGCATTGGGAATGGAGATGCTCAAAGTGCTCGTTCTGCTCCGACTGCACCACCGCGGCTAGCAACAGCGATCAGAAAATACAATAAAAAGTACTACAAAGAACCTGATAAGAAAAAAAGCACAAAGGAAAGCAGGCTGTCTGGTTCTGCGTCGGGTCGATTGCGGCAGAAAGAACAGACGCGATGCGATAACAGAGAAGTCACCTGCGACCTGTGCTCAATTTTTTGGCAGAAATTCGAGGAAGCGGGAATAACGCAAGCCACCACCGCCGCCGCCGCTGCGCCACAACTCACACAGCCGGGCAACTTGCTCGTCTTTTTGTTTACAATGCAGTTTGAACGGGTTTGTTTTTATGGCAGGTATTACAGTTTATCTATCAAAAGTGTGTAAAGTGTAGTTTCACGGCAGCACAGCTTCTTGTTTGTCCGCGGCTGCGTCTCCGAGCTCTTTTTCAAATGCGCCGCTGTCTCGATTCTCACGCGACCGCGCTCCGTCCTTTGCACGCTTTGCCCAATCAAACCGACAAACTCGAGTGCAATCTGGACCTCAAAAATCTGTTTTAAATACGCCCGGAACTAAAAGAAAACGAGAAAAAGGCTGCAAAGTATGCGCGCTCCTGCGTCTGTCTTTTTCTCGGCGTCTGCTCTCTCCGCGCTCTGGACCGCACTGTCCAAAAGAAGGCAGAAACCTTATTCTTACATAAGACCTGAGTAACAGAATTTAAAGATTTTGCGCCTCCCCGAACTCTCCGAACAGGACAGGGAAAAAAAAAAGAAACCTTCGTAAAGTCCATCAATTCCCGCAAACGAGAGCTTGGTCGTGGCGCACCGCTTCTGAGCTGGAGAGCTCAACAATATTCTCCTTATCTTCTTTCTGGTTCTGATAGCGTTCAAAGTCATTAAAGGTTTCACTGTTTTTGATGTTCAGACCTCTGTTTTCTCCCCCTTGTCGGGCATGTGCTAAAGGCGTGTTCACAAAGCCAGGCAGCGCTCGCAACATACACTCTTCCTCATCTAGCAGCCGCAATGGCAGCAGTAGCAGCAGTAGAGACCGGACTTGGGGTCCTTGGTCTAGACGCAGTCGAGCGAATGGCAAAAGTTCATTCCGACGAGCATTCTCTTCCGGTCTGCTTTTTTCAAGTGCTCCTGCGGCTGGTAAAGTCGCCTTTGCTGTGTCGGCGGTGGGCTTGACTAGTTCAGTGTCTTATTATTACGATGAACTTGAAAAAATGATTGCACATGTATATATCTCTTCTGAACGCAGTACTCGAATTGCAGTTGCTGCCGCTACTTGTTTCGATGACTACAGACGAGTGCTAGGCAAGAAGTACGACTCCGAAGAAGAACGCGCCGCTGCTCTTTCTGCATGCCATCAAAGGTGCGCCAATAGAACATACAAAGTTCTTGAAGCCTGTGCAGGTGTATACATCAAAATGGGACAACATTTAAGTGCCATGACATACCTCTTACCACCAGAGTGGACTACCACATTCATTCCTTTACAAGATCAATGTCCTGTTTCTTCCATCGAGAGCATTCGAGCTATGTTCAAGAAAGATACCGGTTTAGAAATTGAAGACGTCTTTACAGCTTTTGACGAGAAACCCATCGGAATTGCAAGTTTAGCTCAGGTTCATACCGCGACTTTGAAGGAAACAGGTGAACGGGTGGCAGTCAAATTTCAGCATCCTGCCCTTGCTGAGTTCATTCCACTCGACCTGAAGCTTACACAGTTAGTCTTTACTGCTATTGATCGCTTTTTCCCCGAATACCCTACTATGTGGCTCTACAATGAACTAGATCAATCAATCTTCGTTGAGCTGGACTTCACACAAGAAGCAAAGAACGCTATACGAACGCAAGAATACTTTAAAAATCTCAAAAGTCTCACAGCTTTACGTGTCCCAAATATTATTTGGGCTAAACCACGGATTATTGTTATGGAATATGTTACTGGTGGACGACCTGACAACCTCGAGTATTTAGATAAACATAACATTTCTCGCAACGAAGTTAGCATCTGTCTTTCGCATATTTTCAACATTATGATTTTCACTCCTGACGTCCGTATCCACTGCGACCCACACGGAGGCAATCTTGCAATTCGCGCACTTCCTAAATCTGAGCAAGGACCTTGGTATAACCGCGGTCATAACTTTGAAGTTGTTCTTTACGATCACGGACTTTATCGTGATATTCCATTAGATCTTCGTCGTAGCTATTCACGGTTTTGGTTAGCTGTTATTGATTCGAATGTCGACGATATGAAAAAATATGCCAAGGAATTTGCTGGTATTACGGACGCACAATTTCCATTATTTGCGAGTGCTATCACAGGACGCGATTACAAGAGTGCCACAACATCCATTATGACTCGTCGAAACCGTACAGAAATGCAACGTATGGTAATGGCACTTCAAGGCGGTCTCTTGCCAAACTTAATCCAACTATTAGCCGGTGTTCCCTCAATTGTTTTATTAATTCTCAAAACAAACGATCTTACCCGCGCCCTCGACGAATGTCTTCAAACAACTCTCGGACCCGAACGAACATTTTTAATCATGGCACGATACTGTGCTAGAACCGTTTTAGACGAAGATTTAGAGAATCTTTCTACTTTATCAATCTTTAATCCTTTGAGAATTACGCGCTCTTTTGTTGCTTATTTGAGATATTTCAGACGAGAGAGTAAAGTTTATCTGTTTGATTTTGCATTATGGTTTACTGATATACTGCGATTAAGTTGAGTGGTTTTAAATTCGAAGTTTGATTTGTGATTGTTATTTAACTTGGTTTTAATGAGCGTGGAGATCTGTTTTTGTAATTATTCTAATTAATGAGATATGTCTTGTATATAATTTGCTACTTGTTTTATTTATTGTAAAGTGCTTTTTGAAAGAAGTGAATAGATTAGTTTCATTTTAACTCGAAAGCAACGTCCAAGTGTTTCTGTGCAAAGTTCCTTGCACTACTCTCGATGCGTATGATTCATAAAATTCACTGAAACTAAAAGATCTAGTATTCTAGTTTGCACCAGTAGAGCTGGATCTAGATTTTAGTGAGCGACAAGTTTTTCCTAACCTTTCAGTATCTAACCTTGTTCTACCAGAGTTGACAGCTATAATCATTCATCTAATTTACAATATCCCAAAATTACTGCAAAACACCACCACAAATATTAAACAAAAAGAAAAACATATAAAAGTAAATCATAGCCAGACCTACAATCCAACCATGCCTTTCATAACATTAACCAACGGAGGAATCGCACTCAATATAATTAACGTAGTACCAAACACGACGAAACTTAAACTACTCAAAGCACTAGCTCTTGGATCTATTGTTAATAAATGTGCAGTAGCGACGGCCGAGGAGTTGATTCCGAGTGTGATGCCTCGAGTGAGATAATCGTCTTCTCGAATTTTGAGGAATTTGAGAATATAGCCACCTATCAAAACTCCAACGATACCACTCAGAATAGCAACAACGGCTACAAGTGATTGTGAACCACCTAGTGCTTGGATAACTGGTAATGCCAACGCAAGAGTCACACTTCGACCTATGAATGCAATACTACGCTCTGCAGAAATTCCAATGGCGTAACAAAGAGGAGGGTATGCAAAAAAAGTGATCAAAGCAATGACGATATTTGGAATAATAATAACAGGGAAATGCTTCTTCAAGTCCCCTCGGTATCTGTACATTGGCAACGCAAGAGAAACAATACTCACGTCAAGCATCGTCTTCATAAGATCACCAGCGCCAGGAAGCACACCATAGTATTTCGGGACACCGAATAAATTGAGATATGTACGGCCAGTAGAATATTGATCAAGACCGTCATCTAATGTTTGGTGATGCGCTGTAGACATTACGTAAATTCCCAAAATTGTGAATGCAGAGCAAGTGAAAATTGGATGAATGAATCTTCGAATTTTAGGTGGAAGTCGCAATCCAAAGAAAAGCATTAAAATGGTGAATGTACTATACGCAATCAAAGAGTAATTGATCACAAAGTGTAAAGGCAATCCCACGCATAAAAACACAGTAACGTATAAAAACGTGTCCAAGTACTGAGTAATCAGATTTGCAAAATACTGTGCACGAAAAGTCGGCTCCCCAATCGAAAAGAAGGCGTTGACGGTAGACTGATTTGGCGCTTCATTGGTTGCGGTCATGACTGATGCGCTAATTGATTCAGTCTCAGTATTATCGCTACGCGAGTTTCCATGACTGCTTTTGGCATCACGATCACTTGAAGCACTTAATGATCCATTTGTGGAGACGAATGAGTTTTGATCACCAGTCAAGTTTCGCGTACTTGAACTACTTTCCAATGGCGGCTGCATTATTGACTGACCAGTAATTACTCTTTTTATATTATTCAGCGTACTTGTTCGTGCCAAATCATTGCTATGTCGATGCGACATGTGTGATTTTGTACGAGTCGCTGTAGGTGAATCTGGATCCATTGCAGAAAGTTCACTGTCGATCGTTCTGTTGAGCCAAAGTTCCGGTTCAGATAATTCTGCCGGTAGTGGGACATCACGAGTCATACGAGATGAATGTGAAGCTGCTGGTTTAGGCTGTTCGACTGGAGGTATATTGATTGGAGCAGGAGATTGCGTAGTTCGCGGCAACTCATCTAATTCAAACGATTCAGCGAGATCAACTGTTCCGTCGGATGACCGGCGATGAGAATACGACGGAGAAGAGCGTGGAGGTGGAACTTCCTCCGCGCGCTCGGTGATTGCGCGTTTCGACGTCCCAAATAGCTTCTGTAAAAACAAAACTAGATATGCAGTAATTGCCATCGTAACCACGAATCCGAGAATGAAAACTGCGGCAATTTTGCCGACTTCGGCTCCTCCGACAGCAGGAGAAAGCGGTAATGTGACGAACGAAGGTGTGAAAAAAGTGTTGATCCAACGTAGAGCAAATCCAAGAGGAACATCAATGACGCGAGAAAATGCAGCTGTACGCCGAGAACCGAGAGTCGCGTCGATGAGAAGCAAGATCAGAAAGAGTAAAAGCATGCATACTACCGAGGCGGGGAAATTGATGGTCGTGAGTAGGATAATGCGATGAATTCCATAAAGATATAACAAAACAACAACAGTACCGGCTGGAACAAGCACAAACGATCGAAATAGACGGTAGTAGTTCCGTTTTGATGCCTGAAAAAAAGAATGAGCAATTGAGCACGAGGACTGGAATATTAATCTTCCGGACTTACAATTCCTAGCGCATTAACGCAGTCGACGACTAGCGTCATCAACGGATTCTCCTCCTGTGCCATGACCGCACTTAATATTTAGAAATATCCGAAAAGGTTATGCGTATAGGCGGTTAAGAAAAAAACTATGACTCGTTCAAACGAGGATTGCCGACTCATGGAGAGTGCGGCGTTGGGAGAATCAAATTCCGGCGGAGTTACGGAGAAAACGAGACTTTGCCAATATGCCTTGCCGAGCACCTGAAAATACCATACAAAAGTCGTGTAGTTTCTTTATTGATTAGTATGGAGTTTTTTATTTCAGTATGTTCAAGGCAGAATATGAATTTCTACGGAAAAAATGGCATCATTGCGTTATGTATATTTTTCTAATCCAAGAAACAGTTCAGCCCGAATACTGAAGTGTACACACGAACAAGAAAGAGAAAAACGCCAGCTAGAATATGGAGCAGTCCAGACAAAACCAGTTCAGCAACAATTCGACTGTTGATTCAGCCGGTATTTTAAGCCGTCTTCCACCGGGATTGCCCGACTGACTATCCTCATGGTCTCGTCTCAAACGCAGGAAAGAAAAGCTATCGTTGTAATTAAATCACAGAGAAAATTGAGTCTTTTTTTGTCGCAGTCTCCCCAATTAGGCATTTTGTTGACATCTGGATGAGTCGGAGGAGCTTTGATGCCCTTACCTGCAACTACAAAGTGAGCAGATGGCTAGAAAAGAGAAACAAGTGTTTTCATCAAGCTCACTGCGTTTATACTTTTGATTTACTGTCTATGACAGAATCGTGAACTGAACTAGTAGATTCATCGACGTCAAACAGCTACGCTAAATGCGGGGAGAAAGTCTAGGCGGAGAAGACCGATGCGGTGACGTCAGCGGGCAGCGGCTTAGATGAGGACTGAAAACTTTAAGAGTTTTGCGTCTCCTGTCTTTTCGCTGCTTTTTTTCTACCGTCTTGATTCTGGTTTATTCATCACTTTGAATACTCTTAGACTACATTCAGCTTTTTCAACATCTTTTGTGAAAAGATTCTAAAATGGACCCAATATCGTCGATTCTCGTTATTATTGCTTCTTTGTTTTGTATGTGTGATTAATTCTATGCAGCGAGCACTGCCGCTAACTAGTATTTTAGTACCCCCCCTCGGAGTCGTCTTCATCTCGGGCTGTTCAGTTGATTTTGTCATAAATATTGGTCTGACGTTACTTGGATATTTTCCAGGCTTGTTACACGCGTTGTATCTGTACGTATCGCTACCCGCTAATTCCGGATCAAAATCAGATCAGATGCTAATTCGATTCATTTCTGCAGTGAGTACGTGTACTATTCACGACGTGAAGATGCCGCTAATGGTATCATAAACTACGATCGAGCTCCTGGAGTTTACTCTGATATCATTCAGCGTGGTGGCATGCCCAGAATTCGTCGTAGTGACGTTGAAGGTGGCCGCATTCGTCTTGCTGATGGCCCAGACTTCATGTTCACTGACACTCCTTACAACCACCAACAGCAGTATCAATTACAACAGCAGCAACAACAACCTTCACAACAGTCACAAGATCAACCACAACAGGAATCTGGTGTATACTCTGACAACGCTGCTCAGAATAACGAAAACTCTGCTGCTTCGCGTAAAGAGGAGGAGGCGAAGCGCCACATGGGCAATGCAGAGGGCAACGCGCCATGATTCACGAGTCAATGCGCACTGGCCCGGCGCCACTTTTGATACCCTATTATCCCCTCCCCCATCAAAGATCAAATCTAATTTACTCAACGGTAAAATTTGATTTTTGATGGCCATATTATAACTGAAGTGGGTGAAGACTAAAAAAAATGTGAGGTTTTACGAATATGGAGTTGCTGGTTTTTCTTTCTTATGTTTGCTTTTAATATACTTTAATTCAATTCTATGATGCGTTTTATTAGTAGTACATTTATCATTTTTGTTTTAAGTATATTTAAAATATCGATATTAGTACAGACATAGATCAAGTAGAGACATATTTACAAAGAAGCGTATGAGCAGATGCTATGTCAAGAGAATCAAACGGCGATATATAAAAAACAAAGACTGCCAACTTACTAACAAGAAAGATATACGAATATATAAACCGCTTCCATGCTCATTTAACAGAACAAAATAAAAAGTACATTTGTATAGAGGAAACATTAGCAGAAATACAACCTGTCAACGTGTCAATGTGAAAAAAGAAAGAACATCATACAGTCTATCAAGCGCAGTTAAACCGCATTGATATTCGAGAAAAAGCAAACCGGTTTGAGTGAATTGTTCCAATATCTTACTTCTTTCGTTTCAACACTGTTGATGTCATGTCAAGAAGTGCTTCTTTTGCAGTCGAATCGGGGAATATGCTTATGTATTCTCTGGCCTTATTACTGTAAGCTTCTGCCAGAGTTCGAGTTTGTTCGACGCCATCAGATTCCGCGACAAGTTTACGTGCCTACAGCGGTTAGTAATAAGCAGAGAAACAAACGAAGAGAGTACGTACGGTTTCGACGTCGCCGGGTTGTCTAAATTTACGTCTAATCATAGGCCCTAATTCCGGGAATTTTTGCCATGCAAATAAGGCAGGAGCAGTTGCCAATCCCAACTGAAGATCTGCACCGGCTGGTTTTCCAAGTTCTTCAGCAGTGACAGTGTAATCGAGTAAATCGTCAATGAGCTGGAACGCCATACCAAGATTTCGTCCGTATTCGTAAGCAGCATCAACAAATTCATCACGTACACCAGCGAGAACAGCTGCTGAGCGACATGATTTACTCATTAAACTAGCTGTTTTGAGATATGTCTTGTCGAGGTAATGCTTGAATGTAGCTGGAGTAGCAGCACCAGTGATTGAATCTTCTGGCGCTGTGTTTTTCAACTGCATGACTTCTCCCTCGACAAGGTTAACAATTGCCGTTGAGATAAGTTCTGTGACTTCAGCGTTGCGAAGACGAGCCAATGAAACACACGCACGACCGAGAAGGAAATCACCGGCAAGAATAGACATCTTGTTTCCGTACTTCAAATTTCCTGAAGGTACACCACGTCTAGTCTCCGCATCATCAATGACGTCGTCATGGAGCAACGAGGCAGCGTGAATCATTTCTGTAATCTCCGCTAGTCTTCGTTGAGCGGGAAGAACACCTGTGTGTGGTTCAACTGTCGCTGGAACCGGAGTAGCAACAACAGCTCCTACTCGAGCAGCAATTCCAGTGATAATCCTCGCAGGGTTAAAATCTCGTAGAATATCGAGCGGACTGATATTGTCGTTAATTTCATGTGCGCCTGCAAATCCATTGCCATTGCTACTGTAATCCCTTGACGCATCAGCTTTTGGCGCAACAAGCGCAGCTCGACTCATCAGTAAAACAAGTAATGGCCGAATATGCTTTCCTTGGCTCTGAACGTAGTATTTAGCAGCCGAGTCGAGAGAGCGCTGGCCGGATCCGAGAAGAAGATGGATATTTGTTGTCAGACTGGTCATTTCTGCTGCTACGACTGATAATGGGTCGGAAAATGCTTTTGAACCTGGAACTGATGCACGGTCAACTGCTGAACTTCCACTGAGACCCGTTTGTGGGAACAGCGATGCGATGAGATCGCTCACAGACGGCGACGACCTGCTATCACTTTCACTTTCATTTGTTGATGTAGATGATGTTGATGTAGATGAGGATGAAGATGACTGTGACGAAGCAGTTTGAGTCGACGCAGGTCGTGCAGAATTGAGCAGAGCAGACGTCCGTAAAGTTCGGCAGCCAACTGTGCTCCGAACCAGCGGCGATGGTTTGGCGACGGCGCATATCCGCGTTCGCGAAAGACCGGATCGAAGCATTTGTGGGTATTATACAGAAAAAAAGAAGTAAAAACGATCGTGTGTTTATCAATTCCCTAATTTTCTTTGTAGTATTTTCCTTGCTTTATCTTTTCCGATCCTGAAAAGAATATAATTCTTTCGGTCGTTTCGGTCTTCCCTTTGTCGTTTGGACAGACGCTCTCCCGAGGTTCTTTTCTGCGCGGCGCGGCGGTCTCTGCGGCTTTGTTCCGGCTTTGAGTCGTCATCTAATTTATTTTGATTTATTAGCTACTTATTTATAGCAAAAGATATTACTGGTATATTCCAAGGAAATTATGGTAGTATACAAATTTATTGAACCAAACATTGCAAATTCATCATCTCATATATCCGTCTATCATATATTCATATCAAAGCAATATCAAAACACTTCCTCCACCCATTCATACCACTGTTTATTCCTCTCTAAACGATCTCAAACTTTGCTTCGTTACAAGAACAGACTGCGGTCCGGTTTGTTTAGTCTTACTAAACCGCTTCGTCATACCTCCCATTCCCATTCGCATTGCAAGACTGCGTCCACTGCCTGTAGATCCCCTGCTTTTATCAGACTCGACCGAGGCTTGGGATCGTATTGTGGAAGTGGATACTTTTCGTTCAACTTTACGTGGTTCGTTTTTCCGCACTGAAAGTGTTCGACGATGGCTGTTCGCGCCAGCAGTTGACGGGGTGGGCGAGGCGCTGTTGATGGAACTGCTGGTCTTTGACGCACCTGTAGCTGTTGTTGATGCCAGACTAACTGTTGACTGATTTGCAAGTGGACTGACGAGTCTGGTTCGCGAGCCGTTGTTCGCAGTTAAACTCGAATACCCGCTATTTGTGTTTGAAACAGTCAAATTCGTCGTTGATGACATTAATGTTGCTGTCGTAGGCTGTAGTGACAAAGTCGACATTCCGTCCACTGTCCGTCGCAGTCCATTTCGCAAATCAAGTCCATCGACAACTCGTCCTTCGTCTTCCACAATTTTAATCTCATTCTTGAAATTCTTGTCAAGAAGTACAACGAGACTATCATGCATTGGTCGCATTGCAGGTACCGCTACTCGCGAATGTACATGTAACGCATAGATTAGTACAGCAACGTACTCAAGCACCGCAACTTGCGTAAGTTCTCTTTCAACAGCCAATTCAGGAGAACTATCAGCTGCATAAATCTCGAGCAAATTTCGGTACACTTGCATACCACCGTTCACTGGCGCATCTACTGATCCAGAAAGAAGCATGCCTAGTTGCGAACTGATCATTTCGTCACCAGGAGTAGCATTTGCGCGGCGTGCCATTTGTAGAATTTCACCTGCTTTACGAGAAATAGCATCGGTTGCGTTCGCAAGTGGTGATAATCTTGTCACTTCATAACCAACAATCTCGCTTCGCCTGAGAATTGTAGGAAATTTGTCACGAGTCTCAAAAATAGTTTTCTCAACCCATACATCAGCTGGATTTGATTTTCCATTTAAGCTTCCAGATTTAATAGGTCTTGATACTGAAAACCGGCGTAGATCCTGTCTCATAAAGAAATTCCGAGCAGTCTGTGGAATACCAATTGCCGCATTTAATGCAGCAGTAGCTTCAGGTGTCACTGCTACTATTGACAAAAACTGCCCTTCGACATCAAAATCATCACCACTAGCAGCAAGCAATGCTCCATCAATACTGCTACCCTGAGACATTGACGACAACGAAGATGATATAGACATGTGTTTTCTAGCTGTGCTGGTTGATCCAGATCCACTCGTCACTACTTTGGCGTCGGGGTAAATGCGTTGCAATCGGCTGGTAAACTCTGCAAGTTTTTCCCAGTTACCACCTTGAACGATAAATTGTCTTCCTCTAAGGGCACGATGGAAACCGCGTCCACTATATACTATTCTGAAATACTGAGGCTGAGGTCTTGTTGAAGCACTAGCAGATTGCTCATCTTTGTAAATCTTTGTAATAGAAGCCATAGTCTCTTGCAGCTTTTCCAACTCAAACGAGACTTTTTCATATCCATTCGCGAGCTCCTTATACGTCTCCAACGCCAATTCAGGCGCATTACCTAACGTAAAATATCGAACCATCCGCAACGACAGGGTCTCCCGTCGTCGGAATTCAGTCTGTGAAGGTAATTCAAGCTCTTCAATTGCAGGCAATTCAGAACCAAAACGCCACGGATACATTTGTGCATGAAGACCAAGAGCAAGACCTGCTTCGGCAAAGTTTTCATTGCTTACTTGCATGCGGATCATTTGGTGAACGTAGCGGATGAATGCTTCTTCACGGTCAAAGTCGCGGAGACACTTCATTAGTGCAAGTGTACATTGTGTACGATCGTCATTGTATGCCTCACCGGCTGGAAGTGAGTGAAGGTCAATTAATAAGTCAACAAGTCTTGTAACGGCAGTTGCTAGCACGTCAATTTCAAGTTCGAGATCTTTGTCACCCCCACGGAAAGAAGATTTCAGATTCTCCAAAAACTTATCTTTCTTGAAATTTTCGGGGTCAAGAATACCAACTCTAGTCTCGAAGGATCGATCAAATGTCTATAATTATTAATCATACAGTAAATTAACTTACTAGAAATACTCACGTCAATAATATCACTACATAAATCCTCTAAACTATGATGAGTATACCACTCATGTAAAATCATAGTCTTCAACACCTCCGTCGCAAACTTCTGCACACCTTCATTCCTCGACATCCACAATTCACCAATCTTTGTAGATAAACTAAGTCCTCTACATGATTTCCTTGTACCGAACGCAGCCTGAAAACCACCTACACTTTCAACTTTGTACGTTTCTTTAATGACGTCGTCCACTGGTGCACCAATTGCTGTCCACATGCGTAAGAATAACGATGATGCGCGCTTTCGGACATCTGGACAGATTGCTTCGATTGCAGATTTTCGCTGTAAAGTCGCGTTTTCAATGTCCAACGTGGGTGATAAGATTAAATCGAAAAGACGTGAGAAAAAAGTGTACCAAAGATTTGTCAACCGAGAATCCATACCAGATTCATCAGGTGAGAAATACTCGGTCAAAATAACAGCGATAAACTCCAGTGATGACAGAACAGTCCGATGAAGGTAAAGATAAACAGATAACCAAGTTACTGGAACCGCTTTACCTTGTAAAACAGAATCAGTCATTTTAAGTAAATTGCTCATTAACAACACAGCTTGATCTTCCGTCAACGTTTCACCTCCGTTTATATCATTATTATCGCTCTCATATCGCGCAAATTCACCAAGAATAGAAAGCATACACGACAACTCCACAGCAAGTTCGTCAAACACTAATTTCTTTATGCTAGTATCAACAGGTCGATTAGGAGGAATTGGATACGTTTCAGGGAATAAGACAGAAAACTCATTTTTGAATTTGGGCGTGGTAATTGCCATTACGACTGCACTTTTCCGCTCTTGCTGAAGAGATACAAAAGTTGCTGCAACAGCCGGTAAAAGTCGAGTGTATAAAGTGCATGATTCAGGATCTTGTTCGCGCATAGGCCATAACAACACGAATTGTGTAGCGAGTACAGAACATGATAATCTGATCTTTTCTCTCCATGATTGCCATGTAGCAAGACTAATCATATCATCATCGGTCGCAGGGACTAAATATGGCTTAAGCCAGGTAATAGTATGCGATACTAATCTTCGGCGCACGAGTACACTGTCTTCAGATGAAAACAACCAAAGCTTTGAAAGATCCTGAAGAAGGACAAGACGAGACATATCA
>JAJLWK010000158.1:0-24975 GCA_030570675.1 Myxozyma neglecta | reverse complement strand
CTAAAGACAGGAAAAGTAATCTAGGGGTAAGCAGCTACAGTCCAGGCTTGGCGTTAGAAAGATGAGCTCAACTGAAGCTAAAAGTAGGAAAATCTGATAAAAGTCAAGAGTAATTGTGACAAGTCGCTAAAAACAAAAGTAAGAATGAAACTTGGCGTAGAAAAGCAGAAGCATAATCCACCACCAACTTTGAAACGAAATGCATAGCAAAATGCTACGGAGGTAAAAGTAAGGTTTTCAGATAGCGGAATTATCGCTCCGCGAATGCGACAGGAACGAGTCTTTGGAGCCTCACCGGCAAGAGCCGATGAATCTTTTTTCCTGCTTCTGAATCGGCAACATCCGCCTCAAGCTTTATCAGTAACAAACCAAAAGTTAGCTGTTTGGTAGAATCCGCGAAGTAAGCGTGCGGTTATTCTGTAGCATTCGTTGCTGCGGCACTGAGAAATGGCTTATCTGCTAGTTGGGAACTCTAGAACTGTGCAAGCGCGACAATAAGTTGCCGATTACGCCCACAACAAAGTTTGAGCGCCTCCAGCAAATCTCCGCCGACTATTATCTCGATCTGCTTTGATATTTCGTTCCCATCCGAATCGGAACAAGCATGCCGAAATTCAACGGCATCAGAATGATTTGTAAATGCTCCATTATTGAAAAATCTTTCCAGAAAATTTAGACAAACGCACAGGGCCAAGGGACGGTCGACGAGTGCGCGGTCCAACTACTCCTGATAAATAAACTCTGCCATAAACTCTCAACGGATTTAACTATTATAGACTGCGGCCTTTTCCTGACTTTGTCCATCGCCTTTTTGTTAATTTCCCTTCGGAGGCGTCGAGCCTTTGTTTCTTAAAAGCCCTTCAAAGCTCTCTGCTGCTCTCGTTCTGTCTAGTGTAACTTTGTACACCAGAATCTATTTCTGAGAAAGAGGATAATATCAAGTCATTAATTACGAAGGTGAGGAGAACGAGATTGGTAATAAGTTTTGAAAATGCCTCAGCAGCGTGCTAGTTCAGATGATGAAGCTATACCAGTTGAAAGTCTGAATAATGCTGGCTCGTCCTTATACGATAAGAAGCTGAATGATGCCGACTCTGCATCTTTTACGAGATTGGAGAAATCAGAGTCAAAATCATTGGGATTAATGGACAATAGTGTTGGGAATAACACGAGTGCAAGCAGTAGCTCTGACCATGAAGAAGTCAAAGAGGATAAACCATCAGGACATACCATTGTCTTGATGCCTTTGACTGATTTAAGTCGTGGAGTTATCGGTTGGGATTCGCCTTCAGATCCAGAGAATCCTAAAAACTGGACACGGAGAAGGAAGTGGACTACTATGCTTTTGGTTGCTGGTTCAACTCTGCTACTTCCACTTGGATCAACTCTTTTTGCACCAGGTGTTGGATTGGTAGCCGCAGAATTCCACGAAACAGACACCACAATTTTGTCCTTCATGGTTTCTATCTTTGTTTTGGGTTTTGGATGGGGACCAATTCTCTTTCACGCTCCTCTGAGTGAGTTGTATGGTCGCAAATGGGTCGTAGCTGTTTCCAATCTGATATACGCAGCTTTCAATGTTGGCTGCGCTTGGGCGACCGATACAAATATGTTTCTTGCTATGCGATTTTTGGGTGGTTTGTTGGGCTGTGCTTCGCTGGTAGTTGGAGGTGGAGTTATTTCTGATATGTTTACTCGTGATCAGATGGGCCGTATGCATTAAACCCGATCTAATTCTTTTGACACATTTCTAATATCTAATAGGCGCCTCTTCCCTTTATGCTCTGGGCCCACTTCTTGGACCCTCAATCGGCCCGGTTATTGGAGGTTGGATTGCCCAAGATCTAGGTTGGCGATGGTCCTTTCGCTTTCTACTGATTGTTAGTGGATGCATGTGCATAGTTTTTGCGTTATTCGCTCAAGAAACTCATACACCTACATTACTCCGTCGCAAAACTAAGAAGATGCAAATCGAGCTTGGACGGGACGATCTCATCTGCGCAGCAGATGAGTTTAACAAGCGATCACCTAAAATGGTATTCATTGTGGGAATTACAAGACCATTTGTACTTCTTACTACGAATCCCGTTAGTATGTTTTTGGGACTGTACATGGCGGTTGCATTTGCATTCCTTTACATTTTCTTGACTACTATCTCTTCGGTTTTTAAAGACATATATGGGTTTTCCACCGGAACAACAGGTCTTGCATACCTCGGACTTGGTATAGGTCTCTTGTCGACATTAAGTGTCCTAGGATCAACCAACGACAAATTAGTTGCGTACTTAACTAAGCGTAACGGAGGGGTTCGCGAACCCGAGTTTCGTCTTCGTCCTCTATTTGTCAGCTGCATCATGCTTCCAGTGGCAATGTTTTGGTATGGATGGGCAGTACAATCACGCGCTCATTGGTTTGCTGTCGTCGCTTCAATGTTTCCCCTCGGCGTTGGAATGGTATCAACAATGTTTCCAATTCAAACATACTTGATTGAAGTGTTTGCTCCATATGGTTTGTCAGCTAGTGCGAATGCCGCAGGAAACTGTTTCCGTATGACTTCTGGAGCATTCTTTCCTCTTATTGCACCTACATTATTTAAGCATTTGCATTATGGATGGGGATGTTCATTACTTGGATTTTTAGCATTGTTTTTGTGCGGCAGTATGGTTATTGTTTTCACTTGGTATGGTAAGTATATCAGAGAGAGATATCCACCAAAGATCTAGGAGGTGGAACGTTGCGACTGATAGTTTGCTGGGGTAAATTTCTTTGCGTTTTATGTTTATGGGCATCTTCATTTGATTTCGGATTTATTCGAGTTTTGTAAGAAATGATATCTTTAATGGATTTAAATGGTAATATGAACTGCGAATGGGTCAGCAACTTAAGATTGGATAGTAATCAGGAGAACAAGGCAACTCCTAATCATGATCATCAACCCTCACTTTAATTCAGTCATTACATCGAACGAGCAATAGATCAGTTCTAGGCTAGAAGCGAATTAACCCTATTCCAGATAATTTTGCTTTGCCGAACCTGAACCAAGCTCGAACGAGTGAACTACAAATTCAACCGGGTTTCACTGACAAAGTTTTCTACACCGGGTTCACTTTTTTTCAACTCACTTTAAAGTTTTAACTTTTTTAGGTTCATGAACCACAAATTTTAAAACTCTCGTGCGCACGACAATAATCTCTGGTTCGTTTCGGGGAAAAAAAATGAGCGATCCGTAATGTCTAGTTTTTTCCGTTCTGGGAAATCCAGACCGCTTGAAAGCAGATGATTTGGTTCACGATACTTTTCAACATAGTTTGGATTTTCGACAATGAGCAAATTTGTAATTATTAAAATCACTGGAGATAACTACTCTAAAAAACACAATTAATATGACGATCTAGTTGTTTCAATTTAGAGACCATGATATTCCTAACAGTGAAATCCATTGATGACATTTCCCGATTCCGAGACCGAATACGACATTTAATTACGGTTAAAAATACAATTATCAACCATCAGATTATGTATCGTTGATCCTCTACATACATCCATCTATCCGCTAAGATCTGATAATTAATGATACCGAGACAAATTATGAACTTGGAACTTCATCATGACGGAACATCTTTCTGTTAATACAATTTTTCATTGAACTCGATGATCCAATTCCAAACGTGCTCGGAAGTAACTATTTCGTAAAAGCACCCAATTCTCCAATCATGTGAAAAACTACACCGAAACTTGAAATCAAAACCCTAAGGCTTTGCGACCGTAGCTTAGCAGCATCTACACTAGACATTACATCTACAAAGGGCGAATCTCTACGACAGCAAAATATAACAATTTCCACGCGCGCGTCAAAAGAAAAATAACAATACGAACAATAAGAACCAAAAAAATCATACAAAAGAAAATCAAAAAGAGCGTTTATCAAAATAAGAAAAAGCATATTCTTTTTTTCAAATTCTCCAATGTCTCCAATTCAAAGATTTATAAAAACAAAAAAAAAGAAAGAGAAAGAGTAAATCATAAATTTCTTCTATAAATAAAAAGAAGAATTATAAATGAACAGATATAATGAGAAAAAACGATAAAAGAAAACACCTCTGACGCGCGTGTAAAAATACAAACCCATTAAAACATAACTCAGACAACCAAAAACTGAAATGCAAATTGTAAAGATGAATGATCATTTTTCAATTCTTTCTTATCCAAAATTTCAAGTGATCAGATACACTAAGTAAACAATGTTTCTTATAATATCTTCTTCCTGAATGAATGATACCACAAATCCTTTCATCAAAAACTCTATACCAACCAAAAAAAACTTTCAAAATCAAAAAAAATAAGCCATTCAAGCATAAACTCTATGAAGAATCAATTAGAACATTATTCATGCAAATGAAAATTTTGAAAAAACATTATTCATTAGAACCCCTGATCAAAAGTAAGAATAGATATAATATGCACCAATCCAATGCACCAATCCAATAGAATAAAAAGGAAGCGGAAGCAGTCAGAAAAGAATTGAGAAAATGAAGAAAAATAAACTAACACCCCCTTATATACTTCCACAAAACCCCAAATATGAATAAAGAAAAAAACCAACCATTTTTTATGAAAAAAGATGCCGAAATGCTATCCTGTAATAGATTGTATGAAACAACCGCTTACCATCCGAAATTCTCAGAGTAGAAAGCAACGTTGTTGCCTTCCCAGAGCATCTCAGAAGCAGCATTGCGGGAGTCACGGACAAGAGGAGCCGGTCCGCAAACACCAATGCAAACACGGGCACCAGGGCCAGCAGCAATGATAGAATCCTTAACGTACTTCTTGATGTCAGGACGTCCCTGCTCAGCAGTAACCCAGATCTTGAAGTCAACGTTGTAGTCCTCCTTAAGATCAACCCAGGTAGCAAAGTCACGGGAAGGAACAACCCAGAGGAAATCAACCTCAGGGTTGGAAGCAGCGTAGTGACCAGTAGGAGAAGCAAGCTCAATAGCCTCAGGGTAAGCGTAAGAGATACCAGCACCACCAGCAAGAAGAATAACCTTGTCAGCACCGTGGAAGGTAGGGGGAGTTCCGTAAGGTCCGTGGAAAGTAACCTTGTGCTCAGAGGCCTCAGAGAGGAAGAGAGACTTGGAGAAACCTTTACGGGCACGGATAATCAAATCAAGAGTGTTGGGGTTGGGGGGCGAAGCAATGGTGAAAGGATGAGCCTGCTGACGAGCAAGGGAAGAGATAGCGACGTAAACATACTGACCAGCCTTCCAGTGGATCTCACGAGAAGTAGAGTTGATGTCGAGAGAAAGCTTGACAGTGTTGCCAGAAAGAATGGTAGTGTGAGCAATGACGTGCTGAGAGTTCTTGAAACGGTTGATTCTGTCCCAAAGGAAAACAACAGCCGAAGCAATAACGTAAGGGCGAACACGCTCGAAGTGGAAGTAAAGAAGAGGAAGGATAGCAACAACGAGGTAGACGTGGAGGTAAAGGAAAAGCTCGTAAGTCTTAGCACGAAGGGGAGCAATCGAGGAAATCAAAATGATGACGAAAGAGATAGTAGCCAAAAGGGCAACGAAGATAGTAGTGACGTGAACCATGACGGAAATGGGACAGGCAAGCGAGTAGAAGACAACGTGGAGGACAGCGGCAGAGCAGACAACACGTCCGCAGTGACGGTGAAGAATGTTGTATCCCTCGTGCGACCAACCAGTCCACTGAACAAGAAGACCAGTCTTAGCTCCGAGAAGGAAAAGAAGAGGCATGTTGGTCACAGCAATGAATCCGAGACGATCACCGAAAATAGTAACGTGACGAGTAGAGTCTATAAGAGTTAGAAAATGAAAACTGCAAACTAAAGCATTTTGCAAGAAAAAACATACTGTGGAAGAACAAGTAGAAGAGGTTAAGACCAAGGTAGCAAGCAATGGCGAACATAGTGCCGTAAGACTCAGCATAGCGACCAGCGGGCTGGTAAAGGAGGACAGAGCGAACACGGCGGTAGTAAAGAGTGAACTTGTTGAGGGGCTTAGCAGAAGCACCCCCGAGAAGAGGCTGCTTCTCACCATGGACCTTGCTGAAGTGAAGGTTGTAGAAGTGGTATCCAGTCAAGCAAAGGAAGATGAAGACGACAACCAAGTTGTAGGAAGGCGCGAACTTGCGAGAGAAACCGGTACCCTCCTTGATGAAAGGACCGTCGCGGTTAGGCGAGAGGGCGGTAGGGATCTTCTCAATAAAAAAGCCCATTATGTATCGTTGCAGAACTAACTGTTGTTGTAACTGGTAATAAAGGGCAACGAAGCGACGAAGATGTGAAACGACAAGAAACAACCGTCGAGGGCGGGTGCTCAGGTAAATAAAGGGCGCGCGATAAGCTGCGGACGGCGCTAAGCCGTAATCGGACCTATCAGTAAAGCCAGTCGCGGCCAGACCTGGTCGATGATTAATTTTTTTTTGCAAACCGGTTGCGCGATAAGCCGCTCAAAGTGATGCGGCTTATCTGTTACAAATAGTTTTAGGCGCTCTTTCGCGCTGCGCCGGAAATTGTGGTGTGGCTCTGAGTAATTTACTTCGTGGTCTCTTCACCGGGCGCCTTTACTGCATTGCGTTTAAAATGACTTATTAAGGTGGCAACTGGAGAACAAACCAGGAGACTACCAGTTTCTCAGGGCTTCTTGTGACACGTTATTTTTGTAGTACGTGAGTAGGTCGTCTTCAAGCTTGATCCGTGTACTGTGCTACCCGGGAAAGGATTTCGAAACCGGCCTATCGCCGTCGGGAATGCCGGTTTGCTTTGCAACCTATTATGTAAGATGCAACCAGTTGAGCGGACGCTGGCTTCAAACTGTCTATTTTTCATCTTTCCAGCGTCCGCTACTCAAAGTGGTCTGTGTCTAACGGAATGCCAGAGCATTTTCTGGCGGAACTGCTAACTGTGTCGTAGTAGTAGGATCGCTTTGATAACGCGTGACACTTGTAGTTGTTGTTATTGTTGACTACGCGGGAGTTACCATAAGAATTGCAGTTTGTTTATTATGTTTGTGACGGCGGTGTTGCCGATGAAGTTGTTTTCTGCCAAGTGGAGCTGATGTCATTGAATTCAAGTTTATCATCTATGCACCGGGTCTACAAACCACCTCCTGCAAGCCAAAACTACATTATTGCTGCTGTACAGACTAGAAGTGGTGCAAATGGGTCCTACCGAGCTATTGTTCACAAATCAGATTCCAGTTGAAAAAATTTGGAGTGTGAAAGTAATGGCTGTTTGATCAGCTACGTAATCTTATCGATCAAATAAATCAATCAGACAAACTTTAACCCGCCGCCCAGCTACCATTGAGCACTCGTGATGGCCGGAGGTCTCATCTTTGGTCCGCAATCTATAATACGTATTGACTTGATTTTCTTTTTGGATTTGTAAAGTATCAGATTGAAATATTCGTATGCAAAGTTTACGATCAACTGTATGAATTTATACTATTGAAACATATGTAATGCTGTCAAAAGTGATGTGAAGCTGGTCATCATCATCGCGACGAAGATAGATCATATGCTGTCCTCCTCATTCAATAATAGCATTAGCGATATCTACATATCTACATATCTACGGTATTTAGGCGACATCGCGTGCTTTATTACCTGCAACATATTAGCGGAGACCAAACAGGAGATGGGCGCGTGCTTCAGTTCTCCGCCAACTGTCTCTTACGACTCTTCTAGATCCTGATCTACCCCGCGGCCTAGATGCTTAATAGTCAGACAATCACCACAACCTCGTTTATCTAACAATGGACGACCTTCTTGTCGCTTTCAATAGAGCATTCTGATTTGACTCTCTTTTTTTACTTTTCGTTTTGTGCTGTCTTAAAAGATATAGATGAATGTTGCCATTCTGTGAGTAAAACTTGTGTGTTATTTCCAGATACCTAGTTTTTGACTGCCACAGCATCACTAATAATTCGATCCAGACCCTACCTTGACCACAAATCAGGCCGGCCACTGACACCTTCTTCCATTATTACAACAATTCCTAGCCCAGCTTGCGCTTCCACACTCTATTTCCAGCAAACGGCTGCTTCTTTTTCCACTTTTCGCGCACTGCGGAAACCCTTTGTAACCAGAACCAGCCACTGAAAAGGCATTCCACATCGTTAATGCCCCCTTTCTTTTTTCCCCTTTCCCTGCGCGCGAAAGTAAGAACGAGTTAACTTGCGCCCGAGGAAGAAGAAAGCATAAAAAGAGCTTTCTTGCCACTAATAAGGTAAGGAGGCTTAGTCCGATGCTCCGTCTTATGCCTATTTCAGTAGCCCGGTGGCCGACTATGGTTTCCTTTTATTGACTATAACTATTTAGCGCAAAAGAAGGCTCGCTTTTTGAGCCGCTTTAGAGGAACTATTGGCTGCCTTTTGCTCATTCTATATCGCGGAAAACACTTGCTCACTAATTCTTGAGCTTATGCCTATCTTTATCGTCCTCGCGAGAGACCGCCGTTGCCACTGTCTTTCATCACTAAGCTAGAACTGCTATAAAATAACACGCCATCAAACAAGTGGCTTCTAAATGGAAGCTTCTTTACCGAACAAAATGCCAGTTTTTTACCATCATTCTATTTCTATCCCACCAAAAATTAAACGCATTATGTAGCTTGTATAGACGGTCTACTGATCCTCAACATGTGCTTTCTTGCACGGTTCAGCAATTATTAAACACATGCCAGTTTGTGCAATATAACACGGTTTACTTGATCTGCGGCCGAACTCGGGACGGACTCAGTAAAAAATTGGATGTACAAAGTCAGCTAATCTTCAAGATTACTCACTCCATTGTCACTACATTTCTGCTATTTTTGAATGAGGGGACTAATTCCTGTAGAGCAAGATCAAATGATCTCACCGTCTATTCCTAATCCCTCTTATCGATACTCGCAATTGAGTCGCTTATCGCACCTAACCTGAGTAGTTTAAGTTTGCGTTAAGCAGTAAAAATTCAATCCGGGTAACTGGTTCGAATTTTTAATTGGACCTTCTCTACCATAATGGGCAATAATGTATGCATGATCGCGTCGTGCTCTGCTATTGGACTTCTTTGCACTTTATGATTAGTGTTTCAATCCTCTATCGAATGTACTATTTGCAAAACCGGTACATGTGGTCTAGTATTTATCAAAACGTTCATTGCAACCGTTTGACATATGCTCAATATGTTGCACTATGCGGCAATTCCCTGCCTTGTTACTGACATCATTCATCTTTGAACAATGATCAGGATCAACGATATAATAATGAGTGATTCGATACCTCTAAGATAGAATTCAAGTTTTTATGCTTCAGCAGTTTCTTATGAAATACAGCTTTATAAAAATCATATGCCGCTCTACACTACATAGGTCGAATGCATACTTCAGTATTAAAAGCTCTTCCGTGTTACCAAAACAGCACGTGTGTTATGTATTCGAGGCTGAATTACTTGCTGTTATCACTAAATTGCAGTACAGCACATGCGCCTTGAATCTCAAGTCTGTTTTAAGAGAGCAACGAGATGGTGTATTCTAAGTCATCAAATGTGAAGAAGGAAACAAATACAATCTGATCTTGTTACGAATATCAACAGTATAGATTGACCAGATTCTAACTTTTCTCTTTGATGATAGCAAAATCTCTAATATTTGATGTTCGTTCAACAGCTCATTAATACCTTTAACATTCACATAACTCGTTATTATATACATAACCTTCCAATTCTGTTAGGTGCTTCCCTTTTATTTACTATAATCCTGTTTTGTGCATGTATACCTAGTGAAAATCAAAATGAATAGTTGTGCAATATTGATGTCAATAACTCCCAGTTTACAACATAGAATCAAAGTATGCTAAATTGTAACTCCAGCCTTTTGTCTCTTCTATCAGAAACGTTCCCAATTTGTCGTAACGCCAACCTTCCATCTCCTCTAAGATAAAAATTTCCAATAGTCGTAAATACGTAAATCTTTGCTTCTTCCTCCGTCTCAAAATCCGTTTAACATAGTTCTAATCCAATTCAACAATTCCTGCTAATGTACACTCATGCACTACCCTCTTGCGTTCTGAATTCTTTTCAAAACTTCTCTTCGCTGATATGGGATTGATAATCTTAAAACAGAAGGGTTCCTAGCTAACCAATACTGCTCCAACATTTCCATTGCCCGAATAGCTTCTTCGTCTGATACTCTTGGTCTGTCTAGTTTTGGATTTAATGTGACTCCAATAGATTGTTGAGGGATATGTGCTTGGTGCTGCGCGATGTTGGTGTTATTCACAGTATTTTGCATACCAGCAGTACCAATTAGACTCTTTATATCTTCATTTGAGATATCCAAACCATGATTTCCATTCCCGTTCTCGTTTTCATAATTATTACGCGATCGTAAATCACCACCATATTTCTCTGCTTCATCTCGAATTTCATCAACAACTTCCTCAAAGGGTGGCACAGAAAACTGCAAATTGTCAATGAAACTCCATATATCCGCTACTAATGCTTGTTCTTCTGATTCTGATAATATTGCAGCGGGTGGTGGTTCGAGAATTGTTGGCTCTTGTTGATATGTAGTAGTGTATAGTACATTTTGATGATTTTGAACACGGTATGTCGTAAGATCGCTGTTGTTATAAGATGACAGCTGACTCAACTTATATTTCAAAGATTGTCGAAACGGGAAAATGTAGTTCAAAAGTGATTTCTGATGCGGTTCAGTTAAAATATAGCTATCCAGAAAACATTTCAACACATATTCTTCTTTAATATCTTCTTTCCAGACTTGAACTAAGACGTTCATAGCTTCCATAATTGTCAAGTACTTTCTCTGTGCAGCACCCAATTTCTCTCTGGCTTCAATAATATCTGCAAATCGTCGCCGATAATACGCTTTGATAATTCTAGTAAGTCCAGGGTTACATGGTAACAATCCAGATGCTTGTGCGTTTTTAGGTAGTACGACAAACTCTGTATTTCGTAAAATACCAGTGAACGCAACGTGAGACAGACAGTAATCAGTGATTAATAAAACTCGTCGACCGCGCATCAATGTATCAAACCATAACATATACTCTTGAAAAATCTCAGCAGACATTTTAGCATCAGGTTCGTACATGTATGATATTCCCAAATAAGATTTGTCAACATTGACAAAACATCGTGGATGGTTTACTCGACCAATAACCCAAATTGGAAGTTTTTCACTCCCATCTGCATTTGCGCAAATAGTCAGTGTCATCTTTTCTTTCGAAATGCCAGGGTATAGAAGAGAATGACGTTTTCCATCGCGAATCCCATCAAGTTCAATATCTTTCACTGATCGATAATGTTCTGAGTCAATTGCAGAAGCTCCGGTAGTTTGGTATAACAGATTGGTTTCATCAAGACAAAACACATCTTGTGGCGAGTAACGAGCAATTTTAGATTGTATAATTGGCAAACTATCTTGGAAGTTCCTAGATTCGGCTATTAAATAATCTGAAACTGGTAGTTTCAGTTTCTCGTTAACTAATCCATGTCGAGATTTAAATCTGCCAAGCCATCCGTCTGAAAAATGAAATGAATCTTCAGATACTTTGGGATACAGAGTCTGAAAATTAATATCAGTCAATAATTGATCCGCGTTAAAAACTCACCTTTAAAAACAATGCACCTTGTTTCTTAATCAAAGCGCCATCAATCGGAATTAAATTCTGATATTCTTTACACCATCTAGCCAAAGCATCCTCCATCAACGGATACATCACTTTCTTCATCCTCCTCAAATTTGAGCCAACGACTTTTTCCGAACCCAGAATATCTTTCTTCCGTTTCAAGCAGCGTGAAATGGCAGCTTGAGAAGGTGAAACATTAAATGTTTGAGCGAACCATTCGATTAATTGTTTTTGATTGTATTCAGGATTTTGATTTGCAAATTCACATAATTGTCGTCGCTGATCATACGTCATGGAAAAGATTGATTTGGCAGTTGACGGCTTTTTACATTGATCTACACTGTGTACAGACTGTAGCTTTTCACTTCCAATTTCAACCTTTTTTTTGGTATTGCTTTGAAAACTGTCAACTGTTTCGTCTGCTTGGGGATCGAGCTCACTTTCATTCATTGCGCCCACTGCTTCGATTGGAAATTTAACACCATCTTCGCTGTCCAGCCTGTCCATTCCATTCTCCATTTCCGCTGAATTATTTTCTATTATTCATATACAATCACCCATATTTTAAAATTACAATTCACGCACAGTAAAACGCCAACCCGTATAAGAACAAAATTATCGATTATTGATCTGAGCCGCAGCATCTCGAGAAGACTTCAACTAAATAAGTTGGGTTGGGGTGAATACTAAATACGGTTAGACTGATTTTATTTTGGAGAAGGGAGAAGCAGAAAAGTGAAAAGCCACAAATTTTTCACGCAGGAGGCAGATTGAGTTGCGACAGAATACAACAAAAATGCCTGATATCGCACCGTAAGTGGAAACTAAATGTGAAATTCTCTTCAATTATGAATCAATACTAATACTGTGCTTTATTCAATAGAAAAAACTCGTCAAACTGGGAAGATTTAGATGACGACAATGGATTTCCAGCACCACTCGTGACTATCAATCCCGACGGAAGCAAGACTGTTATTTCGTATCGCGAGAATCCCGAGACTAAGAAGAAAGTTAAAGTCACTCAAAAGATCAAAACCTCGATTGTTAAAGAGAAAGTTCATCCGTTAGTTTTGGAACGGAGAGGATGGAAGAAATTTGGCCAAGAGAAAGGCACAAAGCCAGGCCCTGATAGCAAGACTACGAGTGAAGGAGAAAATGTGCCGTTCAAGCTTATGGTCGGATGGAAAGAGTCCAAGGAGGAAGAGGTCGAGGTCAGCGCGAAAGAGACCCAGAAGATCAAGGCGATCACCTGTCGGACGTGTGGTGGAGAGCATTTCACCAGCAGATGTCCTTACAAAGACCGTGTCGGTGCTGCCGATGTTGCTGCAGAGTCTGCTACTTCCAGCCCTCGAACAGGAACACCAGAGCCATCAGCTGCTGGAGCAAGACCTGGTGCTGCCAAATCTGCCTACGTACCACCGCACCTTCGAAACCGCGCTGGTGGAGCAGGAGGCGAGGGAGAGAAGATGGGAATGTACAGAGAGCGCGACGACAGTGCTACGCTTCGTGTTTCGAATCTTGGAGAAGATGCAGAGGAGTACGAACTTGGCCATTTGTTCGAGAGATTCGGTCGGATCCAGAGACTGTTTTTGGCAAAAGACAAGGATACAGGAAAGTCCAAGGGTTATGCGTTTATCAGTTACTTCAATATCAGCGATGCTCAGCGCGCTTGTGATAGATTGAACGGATATGGATTCCAGAATTTGATTCTGCGAGTGGAGTTTTCTCAAAGAAAGACTACGTAAAAGTTGTTGACTTTTAAATAAAACTTGAATGAATATCATTTTTATATGTAATTGTGTTATTGAACGCGTTTAAATGCTGCGCTAGATATACTTTGCCCTTTAACTCCGCCAAATTCAAATACGGGATATTTTATCGTTTTCCAAAGTTCAAGGCCTGTACGTTAGCATACGGTATTGGAAAAGGGGAGTGTAAAGTACCTGGTATATCCATGACTTTCAGTAATTCAGCCTCAGTAAAGTTACAACTAGTTATCAGAATAATGCCACCATTTCTTAGAAGCTTGTCACGGACAGCTAATGGGTATAATTGGACACCGGTTTTCGAGTCTCTGACAATATCATTATTGAGAGCAATGGCATCAAGAGTTCCCTTATCCAAAATCAGATCCCAATCCTCATTCTCTTTTTCGGGTGGAAGATTTAGGAAATCGACATGTTCAAATGTTATATTTGAGTCAGGATCATTGATTTCGCCGTCATTGATCTTCTTTTCTAATAATCGGTTTGCAAATGCGACTGAACTCGGAGCGTAGTCTATACCACATAACTTGTTCATAAACTCGCATTCAGAACGAACTCTGAAGATTAAATGACCATTTCCAGTTCCCAAGTCCAACACGGATGTTTCTGATTTTGAAAATGGAAAATCAGGAGTGAGTTCATTTGAAGAAGAGGTATGATCAATCAAAAAATCAATTACTTTGTCTTCAGCATCTGCGTCCGAAAACCAAATTTCACCTTCATCGTCAGAGTTTTCCGAGAAATTACGTTGCTCAAGAGCATAGAAGTCATCCCAGCTTATCACAGTCAACAAGGCGTGTCCATTATATTGTCGGTTTTCAGATAACTCACTACTCTTTGGTACCGAGTTTCGACTCGTTCAGCTGCTCTACTTCTCCCATGCTGGTCCTGTGGTATATAAACTGCACAATGAAAAAAATATAAATCCGCACAGTCAGGAATTATGTAATATTTTAGATTATTTATACTGATATGAGAAAAGGCAGTAGATAAAGGTGAGACATTGTGCAACAGCTTGAGACATGAGAAAGAAGTTGTGCGAAGTCTGTAATCAGTCTGTACGACTGTTGTGCGAGCGTCGTGCGAGAGCTGTACGATGGTGGGGCCATCAGCGCCGGATATTGACAAACAAAATGTCAGCGGCAGGTGTTTCGATAGCGACCGTTGATAAAATGACATGAAATGGCGCCATTACAGATACTGCAGCAAGCGCAATACAGCTTTTCAGACATGAACATAATAAACAAATGCTAATTAAACGAGACAAACTTAATAGCTGCTCTTTAAGACCCGCAACTGGCCGACCTGTAAAGTCGCCGTGTTCGCAGTAGACTCCGCAGAATTGTGACCAGTTGTTTTAGCTGCCAAAAAGAAACTTTTTTATTTTTTGGCGTATCTGTTCAGATTTGAGCTGTCGTCTTGCTTCGTTCCTCACTGACTCTCTGAGCTGTTCATTGGCAAAGACACACTCTACAATGTCAGTTAATATCTTTAAATTGGTTTTTAGCAATAATTGAGAAAGAGGGGCAAAATCTGTAGAAGAAACACTCGGGGTTGAAGTGGCGGTGCGCGGGGCGCGCTGATACCGAATGCATATAACAGCTGTACTTTAGGTAGTTGTGGCACAATCAAAGCGAGCAGCGCTATCGGAGGCGGCTGGTGCCCCACCTACAACTGGGGCGAAAGCCCATGACCGTATATTCAGAGTTTCTGGTCCAACCTTACTCTTCTCTCTTTCTCCTCTTTTTGCAGCTTGTCGACTAGACTCTTCTCTACTCAATTCTCACATAACCAAGTAGCTGTAGCAGCAGACATTGCGAGAGGAAAAATGGCAGAGACTACAGAGTCTACTACGGCAAAGCCCGTAGCGGCGGCAGCAGAGACGAAGAGGGACAGATTAATTGATATCTACGTGCGTCTGAACGGCGACAATGAGAAAGACTACTGTTTCTGTCTTCCACGCGAACAGCCAATTTCTGTGCTGTATTCTATTTTTGACGTGCTTCCGCTTGTACTCTCACCTACGTTCTTCTATCATAAGAGACCAGTGGGTTTCCATGTGTCGACCTCTCCGGGCTTCGTTACGAGCGAAGGTGCGCTCTTGTTTGAGCACTCTGGAAAATTAGTCCCCACCGATGAGTCTAAACGCATTTGCGACGTTGTGCGTGAAGGTCAACTTTTTGTTCCTATCTTCCGTCATAACATTCGTCGCTGGATCGCTGTTGTCTCCATTTTGCTTCTTTGGCTCTACACCGATCTCCCTGATTGGATCTCCCCAACCCCTGGAATTTCTCTCTATGCCGTTTGCACTCGTGCCTACGAGTACTTCTTTCCCGAGATTCCTGACCCAGATGCTGAACCTGCTGTGCAAGGCGACTCTGCTATCGACATTGTCTTCTTCATTTTCCACACCATCAAAGTCATCGTCATTTTCCTTGTCTTTTTCTTTGGTGGCTACAACCCATCATCAATGAATCCCTTCCACGAGACCCCAGATGTCACTGCTGACCAACTCCGCGCTATTGGCTGGACTGGTGCTCGTCGCATTACCCCTGAAGAATGGCGCGAGGAAAACCGCAAGCGCAAGATCGAGGCCGCAGGCGGTGCGGTTCGCGCTTATGAAAAGGGTATTCTCATGGGTCTTACAACTGCTGGAATTTCCCTGCGCGCTGGTGAAGGTTTTGATACCCCTTGGGACTATGTTCGTCCTGCCACTGCTGTCTTACCTATTCCCGAGGACGAACCAGCTGAGCCTGAGACTAAGCCTGAGACTGAGACTGAAGCCAAGCCAGAAGCTGAGACCAAGGCCGAAGCTGAGACCAAGACTGACTCCGAAACCGAAAAGAATGAATCAGAATCTAAAGCTGAAGGGACCCCCTCTGAGTCGACTGCTACTACTACATCCAGCGACGCCAAAACTGAAACTTTTCACGCTCAGAAACCTCCTCGTGTCTATGTTGACCCTTTCAAGGATGTCGATGTCGAAGCAGTTCTTTTCCGTTTAAGTACAGACTACGAAGAGAAGCTCACAAAATACAGACGAGCAGAAATTTCCCGTCGAATGAAATTAGGTGATACCGTTGCTGTCGCCCTCAAAGATTGGCGAAGAATAGGACCACTTGTTCCGCCTTCCAAGGAAGTTGAGGTTCAGTACTCACTCCGAAAAAAACTTGAGACTCGACCTGATGTCTACGCAAAGTCATTACAACAAAAGAAGGACGACTAAATTCATTTCCACAACTGTGTATATTTTTCGATACTTGTACGTTCTTGCGTCTATCCTTAATATGAAAGAAGCATTTTAACATCTCCGTATCTCTTTATTCCTATATATATTCTATTATTTTTTGGTTGTTTGTATTATTGTATATTTCTATTTCTCTCCCGTTTTGGAATTTATTCTCATTGGTTTATACATGTTAAGCTCAGTCTTTACTTGTACTAGTTTTGTATAAAGTTAGTGTATAGCATATTTGATATGATATTTATTTTTATTGTTTTACAACTTTGTACTGTTTCGTTTTGTTTTGTTTTGCTTGTGATTTAACGTCTAGGGTTGAATAATCATAATTTGGTTTGGCATTTACAGCTATTCTATCTTCTTAAGGTAATACATTGATAACAACTACGTTAGAAAAATGACCCATGCAATCACGAAAACTCCAAGTAATTCAATCATTAATACAAACTTCCAATCTCGCACATAAACTTAGCAGCACAACGGTTTCGGTTGCCGCGTAGTAATTCAATCCATCCATTAACATTTTCAGATGATGATCAAAGTTCTGCTCATACTGATCCAATAGCAATTCCAACTTTATAATTGGATCATCTTCACTCGCACTGTTTTCATCCGAGGAAAGTCGCGATTCAATGGTTTGTAAATTCCGCGAGAGACTATTTATGTACGATGAAAACATTCGACACGTAGCCATTAACTTTCCCATAATTTTCAATAGCTTTGCGTTTGTCAACATACACTCTTTCAAACAAGTATCTAGAAAATCAACATGTCTTTGCATCAGTGAATCAACTGTTTCGATCTTTGTAATACTAGTCATTAACGCCATCCAATTCGGTTCCATAACTTCTGTTGTTGAAAAGTAAAGTACTTGTTGAAGAAATACTAACATTTTCGCGCGTAAATTTGACGCTCGTGCCCGGTATCTTCTCAGTGCATGGTTTTTAGTTCGTTGTGTCCATCCAATTGATTTTGCCTGATCTTTCCAGCTTGCTCCCAACAGCTGTTCAATATGTTTTAATGCTACCAGGTGTCTGAATAGCAACTGATATCGTAAGATTGTCTTTCGGGAAATAACTAACGACAATGGAAATGGTATTTTGAAATCAAACTGTAACGCTTGGATACCCAAATATGCCTTCTTATTATCCTTTTCTGAAGCTCGTTCGTCTGTTGGTGTAAAATTCATTTGCCTCATTGCCGCTTGTGTATCGGTATGATCAATCCCACTCACGCTAACAATTCTCATAAGCCATTCTGTAAGACCGACTTCATTTAACTGCACAGATAAATCTTCTTTGAACGGATCAACCGCTGTGATACTTCCAGGTTGTCGCAAGGTTAAATCAAGCAATGACTGTAATTTTGACGCTGACACAAACTTTGCTGGCTTGCGCAGTTCATGTGATGCGACTTCAATGAAACTCGTGAAAAAATCAGCTTGATCGAGGAAAAAATAGTGCTTCAATGACGTCAATCGGTCAGAAAGTCTATGTGTGTTGATCAGTAAAGATAACAAATAGCTATTTGCATGTGCGTAGGCGTTGTTAATATTTGCTAATAATTTCGGATCATCAATAGTCTCTGGTGCATCAGTCATCTCACTACTAGCATCCACTCCTCCACATTCACGAACCACGTTCAAGAACTTTCCTGCTAGCAGAATCTTTTCACAAGTTCTACTATCGGCAATTTGTGGAGGCAGATATTCGTGTCTTATTAAGTATCGTTTTTCCCAGTATTCGTCTGTATAATCTTGATCTAACTTTTCTCGTCGAATTCCTTTTTGTTCTTTAATTAAGAATTCCTGAAACGGGTCATTGATTGTGCCTTTATGAAGCCATAAGTTCAACATTTTGACGTAAGGCTTTGATGCTTCTTTTAGTAGGAAACTTAACAGCTCTCGTATTGGAGGATCCCCAGATTCATCGTAAAATCTTTTTGTCAAAAGTTTTAAAATATCTGCACCTTTGTTGAAAGACGACGTAGCTTTTGTAGAACTTAAATTATTCAATGCATTGATATCACCATCGTTTGCCCGTAAAGTTTCCATAATTTTATCGAAATCTGAGATTGCATCTTCCTCCTCAGCTGGTTGTTCAACTTCTTTTCTTGCAATTTGTACAATGAGATAGTTCAACTCTGTAAGTTTATTTGACACTGTCAGTGTCTCCAAGTAAAGAACATTCAGCGTGAACGAAGGATCTGTAAACATTCGATGTTCCATTTCTGATATCAGAGTTAAATATTCTTTTAAAATCAATCGCATAGCAGCACAGAGTGCATGATTAACAACTCCATATTCCTGCTTACTATGTTGATCCACAAACGCTTCAACACTTAAATGATATGTGGCCATCTTTAATAGCGTTTTTGTAATATCTCGTATACTTGGATCAAGACCTTTTGTTAGTCGAAATTCAGGACCTGCTAGTCTGTCGCTTTCAATTGCGGGGTTATAGCGCTCATGAAATCGAATATACTGCCCTTCCGTTCCCTATTTTGTTAGTTTTGTAATGAATTTACTGTAAAAGTACATACTACTAAAACATAAAGTAAATCGTCCATTATAACAGCCTGTTGAGCTTCCACTGTTAATTTACTTATATCAGACGCTTTTTTGAATCCAGTAGTTTGCGCTAATAGAGGAGGTGGTATTACTCTAGAAGCAAGTGACGAAGAAGTAGAATCTACCAGTCGAACTTCGGGATCCCATACTTCATACGCGTTAGAAAGCTTAAAAATACAAATAACGATTAATACTTACTACTTCTGGACGACGCGTTAGTTGTGGTTGTCGTACCTAACGACGAACCCGACGATTTTGTTGAAGCGGCTTCATGTGTATTTCTTTCTGAATTGCTCTTTTCTATGGGTTTCTCTGCTGTATAATGTCGTTCTGAACGCGTAGGTGACCTATGTCTTGTCGAACTTGACCGACTCTTTACATGTTAGATTCGCTCCAACCCGTTCTCTAATTACACTCAAAAACTCACTAATGCTCTTTCTCGCTCAATATTTGACTGTAAATCAGTAATTGTGTCACTAGATATCTTTACTGAACGCGGTCTGTGTGTGTGTGTACGCGTGGTTGATAAATGCGTTGCTGTGTTGACGCGATCTGTCTGCGAAAGTACTTCGCGGGACTCTGTTCGTCGATGCAGCGTCCCGCTTTCCGCAGCCAATCCGGACATTACACAGTCGCACTAACAACAGCAAATGTAAATTTTAAAATCAGATAAGTGTGGCGTGTAAACTATGGTTTAGCGTGTAGTTTTTGTTTCGCGCGCGTAAACAATCAAAATGCTACTGCGTATTATAAGGCACGTGTAGTTAATACAAGTGTGTATATATCAGCATTAAGAAACTCCACGGCGCCGCGCGCTCACCTGGAGTTGGCTCATTCGGTTTGGTTCTATATAGCTCGAAGTCCCACCACTTTGAATTCGATCCACTGCCTCGGTCTTTGAATTCATTATTTCAGGCAGTAATATTTGGTCTTTGCATTAATACCTGATACTGTTTTAATAAATATATACGCACATAATGTTTCTTACACGAAGTGAGTACGATCGAGGTGTCAGCACTTTCTCTCCTGAAGGACGTCTGTTCCAGGTCGAATACGCCATTGAAGCTATCAAGGTATATATTTATTTTTAATGCAGCTGCTGATAATGTAAGATGGTATGGTATTTTGATGCTGACATTGTTTTGTGTAGCTAGGATCAACTGCGATCGGTGTCGCAACAGCAGAAGGTGTTATCTTAGGCGTCGAGAAGCGTGCGACTTCGGTTCTTTTAGAATCATCTTCTATTGAAAAGATCGTAGAAATTGACAGACACATTGGTGCTGCGATGAGTGGTTTGACCGCTGATGCCCGAACAATGATTGACCACGCCCGTGTCGAGGCGCAAAATCACCAACTGACTTTCGACGAAGCGATGAAGGTTGAATCTGTTACTCAGTCTGTTTGTGATCTTGCTCTTCGATTTGGTGAAGGTGCTGATGGCGAAGAGAGTGTTATGTCGCGTCCGTTCGGTGTCGCGCTGTTAATAGCTGGTGTTGATGAAAATGGACCACAGTTGTATCACGCTGATCCTTCCGGCACATTTTACAGATACGATGCAAAGGCAATCGGAAGTGGAAGCGAAGGCGCTCAGGCTGAGCTCCAGAATGAATACCACAGCGTAAGTCTAATTTCAAATTTACAATCTCTTCAAGCGCATGCTAACACTCCCTAAAGTCACTCACTTTACAAGAGGCCGAGCAGTTAGTTCTCAAAACACTAAAACAAGTCATGGAAGAAAAATTAGATGCAAAGAACGTTCAAATCTCTAGCGTCACTCCAGAGCGGGGATTTAGAATATATTCAGACGAAGAGATGAAGGCTGTTGTTGAGCAGTTAGAAGGTAGTGAGGTACCTATCGCTTAGTAGTGCACTAGAGATTTGTACAGTACATATAAGCAATGCTCAATATACTAATGAATATACTATGCTTATAAATTCATTACTTTTTTGTCATATAACCTTGTCCCATATGACCAAGTTAGCCCTATGAACTGATGATTGTTCGGGACTTGATCATTTAAAACTTAAATAAGCCGTTGGAAGTTTGGAGAAAAGATTGGTTTTAAATTCGAAATGGCTTAAATTGGCGCTTTACTGTTGTTTCAGTTATGAGCCAGACAAAACACTCTCATCTAGTGTGTTATTACTAGGGTTAAATACCAAGACACTAGGGTTTTTTGATTTTTATTTACGAAGAATTTATCCTGATTGCTTGATCGTGTTTGGAGAAATATTCAGCTAGTCTATGCTAATTAGAGCCTATAGTCAACCGGCGCAGTCTAAAAGTGCTTTCCTATTTCGTAACCTCGTTGATAACGCTTGTTCTTTAGCGGATTCGCAGCACTTTAGCAAGAGAAAGTTTTGATGGTTCAGTCAAACCATCTTGCTATCTATTAGATAATAAATGATCTCCAAAAAGTCTATAGAAATTTAGGGATCTATTTCTAGATTCATTTCTACCAGTTGATAATGTTATGTGCGGTGGATAGCAAGATCGTTTCACAACTTTGTGACTATCTGAAGAACATGATTATGCCGCTCTTAGTGCGGCTTTGAAGAACAGCGACCAGACAAAAACAAAGGAGATCTAGTACTATAAATACAAAATAATTATACACAGTTTCTAATCTGGCAGATTTTGACTTCGTTCATAACTTTTCGATCACCTCATATATCCCAAGGTTGGTGAATTCACAAAGCCTCCTTGCGTTGTACTTCGTCTAGAAAATAGACCAGAGCTTCCTGAACCAGGTACTGTAGGATGAAGATTAGCTGGGCTCATACTGTGGACTGAACCACCTGTCATTGACGATCTAGGTCGTCTATTTGAAGAAAATCCAGTATTACCATTGAGTGGTGATTGATTTTGTGATTGTATCGGCGAGCAAAATAAAGGTGATGACGAAGGTCGAATGTCGTGAGTCTCAAAATGGCGATTTAATGGAGTAGCGAAGACATCTACGCTTCCATCTGTACCAACCGCGACATCACGGCGTACGACACTTAATTTTGGCCGCACAGCTTTCTTTTCGTATTCCTCGAACATTTCACTGAACAACATTTGTTTGTCGTATACTTGCTGTGTAAATAGCGCGACGAGAATGTACATTTGTGCAGACAAAAACACACAAAGTAGACAATCTCGTATTAAATTTCCATTTGTGCGGAAAAATAGTAAAAGAGTGTGTAGAGGTGAGAATGTGATGAATAATTTGAGAAAAAACTGTTCTGGATTCCACATTTTCAGAACCCATGTTTCTCCCAACGATGGCTCACTATTTGATTTGTTGTGTCCTCGACGACTGTATTACGGTTATTTTCCTAATTCAATGATTAATAAATCGGTCATACTTACAATACTTTTTGTAACGGTGATTTGACTGAATCCATAGGAGACTGATCAGTCAGTTCAAGCATTGACTTTCGACCTGATGTAGTTGCATTCATTCTTTGATCCTGAGCTGACCGACCAAAAAAACTATATTCTTTTCTTCTCATAAATACATAAAAAGCATTTACAAAGCTTGCAATTAATAGAATGAATGACAACATCGTCAACTATTTCCTTGTCAGTTCAGACTCTAGATTCTAGTGATTTGAAACTTACCATTGCTCCTATCCACCTTGAAAATCCTCCTGATCTACCTTTTCCCTGAAACATTTCTCCGGCCAGCGGTGAACTTCTCAGCGTTCGAGTATCTGCAAAAACCTCGCTTTTTGGATCCGCTGGATGATCTAAAATCGCAGATCCAAACCGACTAACAAGTAACAAAGCATCAAGAATCGCGCCTGCAGGAAGCGCCACAGTCTCCGATAGTTTATCCCATTCAACTATACTGAGTTCTTCGTTCAAATATAAGTATATATCAAATGGGTAGGCTCTTATTCGAGACCATAAAGATGCTCGACGAACGACGCGTCGCGGGTTTTGTCCACCACGATTTGATGATGGTGTCGCGGGCATATTATCTCTAAACCTTATTTCAAACCACTCTTTTCAACATGAAGTAAAAACACAATTTCTGTCTATCAAACCACTTTTGGCTCCACAATATATGTTAAATGGAACAACTACTCAAGTGTAGTCGTTTACGAAGTACTTTCATTGAGGCTTCTCCTGAGCCGCGTCTTTAAACCTTAACTAGCCCTAAGCCATTAATATCTGCCGAATCCCCGACTCTATCTTCCGGAAGTCCATCTTGACAGAATCAACCTTTAGTCATATCCATTTCAAAACACAAGAGATGTCGTCCTTGTGGCAAAAATACATGGCAATCCCATTCCAAGGACGTCTTTGGATTGGTGTCTCGACGATGGCGGTTGCGTATGGCGGATTACAGTTATCAGATTACCTTTACGAGAAAGATCAGGAGAATAAATTAAAGGATGATTTAAAATCACAAATAGCGTCTTCAGCGTCGTCTTTGGCTGAAGGTTCAGAAATCCTGCTGTCGGATGATCATACGGCGAAAGAAAGTGGTCGGTAATCATTTAGTTCAGAATGAAAATTGTACGTTCATTACTTCACTACAAGTTTCGTTTACTAATGCGCTGCATGCAGCATCAAATACACATGTACATATTTCTTCAGGGCTCAAATTAAACTAATATCGATATAATATTTCATTTTTAAACGATAATAGCATATTCTATTATATAAATACACAACCCCGAATCCATTCCTCCAGATCTTTCATCATTTCAATTGCGCACAACAGTCTATATTATACCTCGATCTGATTTGTCTCTGTACATACTTTCACTTTTAAGCGTTCTTTAACTCTGCTGGAGTGCTGTCAAGAATCTTTGCTCATCGTTACCCTGGAACTGCAGAATTGTTGACAACACAGGAATCAACTGCGGTCTTTGCTCCTTCCGTTCTAAGTAACCAAGCAAAACGTTCTTAATATAGGGAACACTCAAATTCTCATTCTCCTCATATGGAACATATGTGGTAGACGAATTAGGACTTATCGGTCCACGATCCGCACGATCCTTAGTCGTCGCTGTCGTAGATGATGAAACACTCGAAATGGAACGATTTGTTCTAGTCTTAGCAAATCGAGCAGGAGCGTCTATTAGACTGGCATTCTGGAGAGTCTGTAGTTCATCTGACAGTGTACGGTTGCTCTTTTGAAGACGCTCAACCTTTTCTTGAGTGTCTTCGAGAATTCGCTTGAGATCCTGTCTGTTGATCTCAGTCTCTTGCAGTTGAGATTCAGTAGCTTCCTAAATTAACCTTGTTAATAGCTGTATATGAAAAATCGATAGATAAATCACTTACCAAAGAATTTCGTAAATCGGAAAATGCCTTTCGGGTTTCTTCCATCTCAGTTTGCGCAAGTTTAGCTTTCTCATCAGCTCTCTCACGAGCTGATCGTAAATCATTAAGCTCAGCCGTAAGCTTAGATCGTTCTTCTTCCACCATTCCCAGTTTTCTTTCAAGCTCACGATCTTTGATCTTCAGATCTTCAAGCTCGCGACGTTTGCGTCTTGAAATAGCCACAGATTCACTCTCTGCTCGATCTCTTTCTTCTGTCAAAACATTAATCTGTTCTTTCAATTCTCGCACCGAGGCTTCTTGTTTTGCTTCAGCTTCACTTAGAAGACGACGAATAGTAGTCGCCTCACGACCACGCTCAATCAAGAGTCTATGCGCTTCCGCAAGCTCTTCCTCAAGCGCATCGTACCTATCACGAGATTCCTTACTCTGCATCGCCACTTCTGAAGCTTGTTCAC